>JAECUM010006109.1:0-98689 GCA_016617855.1 Megalonaias nervosa
AGTAACTTGCACATCCGGTTTATCCTGGATTGCAGTAATGGTGAGCAAGACACATTTTCAAATGAGTTGGCTGTCCAAACCACGGTACACTCCTAGATTGGAAAAAGTTGAAGATGTGTTTTCTGCTAGATGTAAAATGTGTAAAAAAATCGTTCAGTATTATGAGATTGGGTGAAAGTGGCTTACGAATACATGCGAAAGGAATAAAACATCAAGCGAACGAGAAGAGCATATCCTCCACCTTCGACTTGAAGAAAGTCTTGACTGTGAGTATAAATATACATTATCTGTCTGTCATTCTCCCTGCCTGAATTATAGCATCAAAAATAATTTCGCAGAAATCACATTGAATTTGAAGCCGGTCAGACTATTCACCGCAACAAAGGAAAATACTGGGAGCAAAAATAAAAACTAGTGAAAAAGTTTAAATGTCCGAAATACTCACTATTTTAGTATTTTCTGGGATATATATTTATTTAATTACTTTTTACTTTTGTATAATTTTGCTTTATCATCATTATCTGAAACTTAAGTATTTATAAGGGTATTAAAAGGGAAACAACTGTGTCATAACTGTAACAGTAAGCTTACGTCCTCAGTTTCAAATTTACAATTTATATATAATTATTCAAGGTGTTTACCTTTTATTACTATTATGGTGGGCTCCATTTAAATTAATAATGATAAAACATAATTTAGAAAAGTAAATAGAATTTGTGTAGAAACTCTTCCGACAAGCTATACATTGTGGTACATTGAATGCATAGAAAGTACCAGCAGTATAAAAATTATGGCATGAAAATGGCAGAATTAAATTACAATAAAATAATATTTAATATATTCTTAATGATATATAAATGTAAAACTTAAATTGTTTTTTGTCTTTTTCTAGCGTCAACAGCCTGATTCAGGAAAACTACTGTTACCACAAAATCCGGATTCTCAACCATCCTGTTCAGTAGTGTCTACAACCTCAGCATCTATGCAAGATCATGTAGCAAAAGAAGACACATTAAAAGCAGAAATTATTTGGACATTGCATACAATAGATAAACACTGCAGCTTTTCATCAAATTCTGGAATAGCAAAAGTATTCCAGTACATGTTTCCTGATAGTGCAGTTGCCAAAAAGTTCAGTCTTTCAGACAGGAAAATATCATATTTGGCTTCATTTGGATTGGCTCCATATTTTACATCTCTTTTGGAGGATCTGATAAAATGTGAAGAGTTTGTTTTGCTCTTTGATGAGAGCATGAATGATGTCCTTCAAACTAAACAAATGGATTTCCATGTTCGTTTTTGGGATCAGGGCACAGTCAAGACCAAGTATTTAACATCGAACTTCTTCGGTCATTGTACTGCCTCAGATACGGTCTCATCATTTGAATCTATGACAGCAAACCTGAATTTGAACAGTCTGATTCAGTTATCTATGGATGGGCCAAATGTTAATTGGGCTTTTTATAAGTAGATTGATTCTGCTCTGGCCACTAAACATGGTGTCACATTGTTAAATGCAGGAAGTTGTTCACTTGACAAGGTCCATGGTGCATGCAAGACAGGATTGGATGCTGTTAACTGGAAATTAGATAAAATTCTGAGATCCTTTTGCCAGCTTTTTGAACGATACATCAGCAAGAAGGAAAGATTTTGTACATGTTACTCGTACTTCCAACTTTCCTCTTCAGTTTTGCAAACACAGGTGGCTAGAGAACACCACTGTTGCTCAGAGGGCTTTAAATCTGATGGAACCTTTAAGAAAATATGTTGGCGAGGTAATCAAATCAAGTTTCTGACCTGAAGATCGAGTCCTTTAAGATGGTGAAAGAAGCTCTTTTGAAGGATGAATTTTTGGCACCCAAGGTGGCATTCTTTTTTTCACTTTCCAAACCTGTTGAGCCCTACCTTACAGAATACTAAAGTGATGCACCGATGCTACAATTCGATCATAATCTACATGCTGTTGCATTAGGCCTCCTAATGAGGTTTGTTATCCCAGAAAAGATTGAGGAAATCAAAACAACAAATGACATGGTTACATTTCAAGTTACTGACCCATTAAATCATGTAACCACACACAAGGTTGCTGTTAGCTTTGTAGCAGAGTCTATGATTAATGAACTAAAAAGGCAAACAAAGTGAGTGAGCTACAAATCTTAGAATTTAAGGATGCATGCAAAAGTATTCCTGTTTGTTTTGCTGTAAAATTCCTCACAAAATCTCCACTTCACTGTGGTTTATTGAAAGACATGGCACGCCTTGACCCTGCTGCCATTTCAGAAAGTAAAGCACAAGCAGAGGTTAAATTGAAGAGAATAATGCACTCATTAGTCAGCAAGAGAAAGTTCAACATCAGTTGTTGTGATGCTGTTCTAAATGAGTTTTCAGCATTTGTTGACACTGCTTGTAGCAATGGATCACTTGGATCTTTTTCAAGAAAGAAAGAACATATCTAAACCTTTCTTTATGACAGGCTTGCTCATCAGCAGCAATATTTCAACCCTTGGGAAGTTGTGAAGACCTTGCTTCTCTTGTCACATGGGCAAGCCACTGGTGAGAAGGGGTTGTCAGTAAATAAATAAGTTGAAGAGATAAATATAGCAGAAAGAACTTTGATTGTAAAAAGTGTCATTATTCACGCCGTTAGAGCTGCTGATGGAATGAATAAAGTTGAGATCACCCCAAGGCTGCTTATCAGTGCCAGTAGTGCATACAACAGGTATGAAGCGTTTCTTCAAGATGGGAAGAAAAACAAAGGAGACTGAGACAACAAATAGGAGAAAAGCACTGGATGAGGAAATCATGGATTTGAAAAAGAAAAAAGCAGTAACTTATGATTTAGAAACAACGAACAGATGACATTAAAACTGAACATCAGAGGACATCAAATAGCTTAAGGACATCTGTGAAAAAAAACTTAAAGAATAGGTGCATATGGACAAGCAGATCGATGATAAACTAGAAGCATTGAAATATGTCTGAATTTTGTATGCCACTGTGCAATATATATTGCTCTGCTTTTGTGTGTGTGTGTGTGTATATATATATATATATATATATATATATATATATATATATATATATATATATACGATTTAACCTTTCAGTGCTTATTTATTAAGTTCATTTAGATCTTACCTTCCTTGCTAAGGATGTGGAAAAGTAGTTCAAGTCACATTATTAAAAATAATGTCAAATTGATGAGTATGCTATTATTTGTGTGCATGAAAGTCGGAACACAGTGCAGTTCTTTAAACCTAAAAAATTTTCACAAAGGCCTTAAAAAGACCTAAAAAGCCTGAAATTTTTAGATCAGAAATTGCTACTAACCCTGGAAAGAACCAACGACATACACATTTTGGCCGAACCCGAGACTCGAACCCACGTAGAGGTGAGATGGCAGTCATCCGTAACGGTGAGCGCTTTAGACGAGTTATCGACTTCACCTCGGATGTGTTGCTAGCTCATCCTGGACAAGTCACCGACTTCACCCTGCGGAGAACAAAGGTGCAATGGATGACAGATAAGAGTCAATTAATTGATACTTGTCAAATATGATTTCTTTGATGCTTTCTGGTACAATTGTCTTGAGAATACTACATAAATTATTATGTCTGGGTGGATTGCGGATACGTTTTTTTATATGATGATTTGATAAGCTCAAGTCTTATGGTGTAGAGAGAGAGAGGTCATTTTTGTTTGTAGTCGGTTGTAAACCTCTTTAGGTGTATTAGCTGCCTAAAGCAGACCTGGATCCATATGGAAGGAAACAACTGGAGTACTGTCATGAAATAGTTCTGTTCTTAAGTGCTCCATTTTTATGTGAATCTGGTAGATGTATAGAGATGCTAATGTTGCGTGGACTTTCCCCTTGGTATTCAGTACCAATATTAGCTTGGAATTTCCCTTTGGTATTTGGTGTCAGTGTTCGTTTTGACTTCCTTCTTGGTATTCGGTACCAGTATTCGTTTTGACGTTCTGCTTGATATACCATACTAGTATTCGCCTGGATTTTCCCCTTGGCATTCGGTGCCACTGTTTACTTGGTCTTTCCACTTGGTATTCGGTACCAGTATTCGCTTCGACTTTCTCCTTGGCATTCGGTGTTAGTATTCGATTTGACTTTTCTCCTTCATATTCAGTACCAGACTTTACCCTTGGTATTCGGTACCATTATTCACTTGGACTTTCCCCTTGGTATTTGGTACCAGTATTCGTTTTGACTTTCCACTTGATTTCCGGTACCAGTATTAGAATCATATGTAAGAGTTACCTCCCTTTATCAGACGAGTCCCTCCTGCGTGATAACGTGCTTCAGTCTTCTTCAGACGTAACTGTAAAATATAGAAACGTATGAGAGAATAATTTTCATATTTTTCTCATTCCTATATTTCGCATGTAATAAACATATCTTGTATTTTAACATGTGCAAAGGTATAAGATTTTCTATCATGCCAAGCTATAAGATTTTCCATCATGCCAAGCGATCCTTGGTTGTGTGTGCCTACAGAAGACATAACCTGCGGCAACAAAAGCGAGTACTTTTCGTGCTAGAAAAAATAAACAGAAACTGCATTATATGTCAGAAATGGAAAGTTTATCTAAGAAATATGTCTCAGCGCTTTTCACGTATCTCTTAAGTTACTTCCCCTTATCTCCTTGTCAACAACGTAAATCCGCTCTAATGAATGGCTGAATCGGACTCTTTGTTTTCAGATGGTGTCAAATAGTTTACAAAATGTCAAAATATAGTTTACTGTTACAGATTAGGTTAACGAAATCATACCGCTCATTTAAGTCACAGATATTTATATGATCAGCTTATGAAAGTGAGATGAATTTATGAAAGGAGGGGGGAATAGAGTTTTGTGCTGAAGTGCGAGTTTAATCTTCTAATGATCTAATCTACAGCAGTCGAACACCCTCTCGTTGCTTGTAAATTCCTCCCCGCATGATTTTAAAAACGAAATGCGTCAAATGGTCAAAACGTGTTCAGTTTTCATCTATCAATTTATAATTTCTAACATCATTGACCCCAGGGGATCCAACACACTGTACAACTTGGAGTTTGGAATCAGACGGGAGTTTCTTTAGTAACACGGTCGCCATATATATACAAGAACGAGTCTATGTTTTCGAGCAACATATGTGATTTATAGTTCAACGTCTGTGATAATCATTCCGTTATTTAGACTCAGATCAAACAGGTTAGAAATTACAAATTGATGAAAGAAATGAATAACTTCTGTGCATTTTTTTATTTCTTGATGAAGTTCGTTTCTAAATCGGTGGGGGTGGGGGTGCTACAAACAAATGGGAAGGTGTACTAATACTTTAAGCTTATATTGTGGAGCAAAAGGTCTGGTATATAATATAAAGAAACATTCTCTTTCTTCGTAATATACTTTTATCGTGTGGTACCAAAAATGATATAGTTTAACTAGTTGCTTCACTGCCCATTACAATAATACGTTTTTAGTACCGCATGATGAAACATGTCCGGTATTAACCCAAGAAAAGAAAATATCCTCGATTTATTTATTATTTATCGAAAACATTATATTATTGTCACTATTATCATAAATACCTTCACTTTAGATGGATGTTTTATTCACAAAATGAGATCCGTTTATGGATAATTCATATGAGATAGCTTGCCAGTAGTTTCTCGTGGGTCGGTGGTTCTTTCCAGGGTTTGCCCCGGCTCTTCCTCCACTATTTATACTGGCCGCCGTGTATAACCTATCTTGTGCTGAAATATGGCGCTAAACCCTACAACAACAACAACAACAACAACACTATTGCGGGCGGGGGGGGGGGGACAACACATCTCAGTTGTGTTGGAGTGCTTTTACCACACAGCAATACAAGTAGGTTTGGAATAAAGTGTCTTGCCCAAGGCCATACCAAGGTAACTGACCCTGACTGATCCAGTTGTAATATTTGAATCCGCACCCTTTCAGTCACGAGTCTGGCAGGTTAAACAGTGAACAACCGCGTCTCCTTCTCTAAAAAGGAAGCGAAATATGAACGCGGGAAATTAGTGTCATTTCCTGACAGATTTTTATCAAAGTAGTATTTGTTAGCAACAATATTAGAAGTAGCACCAGTAGTAATAGTTGTTGTTGTTTTAGGTTTGATGATTCAAGAAGGGAGACAAGAATAACGCGTCCTTGACGTCAGTTTGATTTAAGGTCATGGATAATATTGTCCACAGCCACTTGATGAAGCCTCTGTGACCAACAATATGGCTTCAGAAAGTCAAGATCCTGTGTGATCCAGTTAGTTAAAAGAATCAATCAGAGGCCATTCCAGCAGATATAAGGTATCATACTGTTCCCTGGACGCATATGAGAACTTCTCTCCTACAGGCATCCGTCTTTGGAACTGCTTGCCAGCGACAGTCATTACAGCGCCTTCCATTGATACCTCTAAGATCCACATCGGCGCTGCATGTCCCATATCTGAGCATGTACACAGTGTGTTATTTTATCTTAATGTTAATTTGTACAAAGAGCCTTCCTGCACTCATGTACATTTTTCACTACAGTGCGACTATGCCTGCATATAGGCCAAGCACTTAACTGGAAGATGAAGATGACACCATTTTCTGTGCAGTATGGGCTATACATGACGGGCAGTATAACTGGGGGGGGGGGGGGGGGGAAGAGCCCGCGAAAACCACAGGAAGACCTATCGACCCACGGGAAGCTACTGGCAAATTTTCACAAATACCAATACTGGCTGAGCTCGAGACTCGAACCCATGTGGACAATCGTGGGATGACAGTGATCGGTAAAGGCGAGCTCTTTAGACCACTCGACCACCAGAGGCCCCAGTAGAAGAAGAATTGCCGTTCTTTTGGGAGTTTTTGGAGTTGTTGCAGTAGTAATTGTAGTAGTAACAACAGTAATAAGATATGTGTAGAAGACGACAAAATGGTACACTGTCATTCTCTTCTTGAACATGTGGCAATAGTGGTAGCAGTTGTAGAAGCAGTTATAATAGTAGTAGTACTAGTAATAATGGTGGTACATGGGTTAAAGAACAAGAAATGATAAATTATCACTCTCCTCATGTAGTAGCACCATTTCCTAAACTTCTAAACATGCACACGGTTTACAATAACTGGAACGATGCCGTTTAATCGAAACGATTAGACATCCAAACTGTGCCACAATCTATTTATTAGGCACTCAGCTCAAGGCTATTTTAATGTACATGCCTCGTCTTGCTCAGCTTTCGTTAAGTTTTATTTGTTTTACGTCTTTTGCCTCTTCGTAAGAAAGATTTAAGCTTGTAAAACATGACTTGCATAAATATATGATAGTTACAGTAAAACATCCGTTGTATTGCTGTGGTAGTGTTTACTGTTTGATACTGTTGAAGATATGTGTACGTGATACCAAAAAATATCGATAATAAAACCGGAAGTATTCCACAGCATGGTATGTTTTTGCACAATCTACAATAACTAGAAAACTATACAGTAGCTTGTAAACTTGAAACGGTGTGTTTTTAAAAATACTGTCACTAATCAAACGTTATGTTAACAAACATGTTGTTTCAAGTTACACACTTTAAAGACATTATCAGCATTATCTGAAAATCATTGTGATAGGTTATGCTGTGTAATGTGCGCTATAACAAATTCCCTTCAAAAGTTTACCTTTTCCTAGTGCGGCCACATTCGGTGTGAAAATATTTAACTCAGAACAGGTAGTCCCTGTATCAATGACAACCACATGTATGCTCCCTTACACGGTTACGGATATAGTCAACCTTTACAGGCAGTAACCTAAACCGATCAGTTTACTCATGTATACAATGCAACCTTTGTAGTGTGTGACTGTAGCAACAGTATTGGCAGTATTACAGGTACATGGTATTGTTGCTCTTGTCCTCCTTAATTACATGTACTGTTATTATACCATACTACTACTTAGTAGTAATTCTTACTACTATGTAAACCACCAAACATGGCCACAAAAACACTACTACAACTATACTACTAGTAGTAGCAGAGAAAGCAGGAGACAAGAGGAGAAGCAAAAGGGGATTATATAAGTACTTTCAAGGGTATTGCTAAATTACTTGCGGTAGCTACAACATTGGTGCCAGTGGTGGTACGGTAGTTGTAGGACCAGATAAACAAAGTCTTAGGGTAAACATTGGCAGTAAATAACGGTAAATAAATAACACTAAATAACAGCATAATTGTTGTACTAGCAGTTATAACCGGATGAAACCGAGTGGGTTTGGATGAAGCGAGAACGTTAAACACAATTGCGTTAATTACCGTATGTACTCACTTACCAATCGAACTGCAAAAAATAAATACCCAGATCTGCTTTAGCATAATGCGACTGCAGATCAGGGTCTATGTTGTCTGTTCTACTGATTACTTCTAACAAACTGCACAGACCCAGATCTGCCGGCACATTATGGGTCTGTGCAGTTTGCAATTGGACTCGTCTTGTAAGTGAGTACATATGTTTATAGTGGAAATTAATGTAAAGGAATGACAACTATTATATTAATAAAAATAAAATAAAAAATAAATAAAAACCGATATAATAAAATAATATCGTTCTAATTGAATAAGTCAAAAGCATTGAATTTCAACAAATAATTACAAATTATCTGGTTATATCGACAGACATGAACAATGTATATAGAACGTTTTCGCTGATGATTGATTGAGATATTTATCATCAAGTCTAATCAGTGTATGGAATTACACGTCATAACAAGTAGGCGGAATATACCGTTCATTTCCACACATATAATGGCAGCATGGTTCTTACCACACACCTGATATGCAAGGACTTCGAGATTACCGGATTCCGCACTGCGCTTCGTGCATGCATATTTGAGTGAACAGAAATCAGTACATGTATTCTAAACTAGCCAAGGTTAAAAATAAACCACGATCACGTAAAGCTGTACGCGGCAATGAAGCCTGTCTCCATTTTCGGTCATTATATTGCAAAGACATTTCTGTGCACACAATTCTGTGACAACATCAACAGTGATGTGATGTAATGTGATTATGATTTTTAACGTAGCTTTTAAAATTTTTCAGTCATATCGCTACGATGTCTCCAGTGTGGCAGTTTATAGTGATGTCTAGCGCTGGGGCATCATGCCGCAGACATGTAGCATGATGTCCCTCCCAGTCACATTATCCTGACACCAGGCCGACCAGTCCTAACACTAACCTCTTAATGCTGAGCGCCAAGCGAGGAAGCTGTCAGTACCATTTTTGTAAGTCTTTGGTATGACTCGACCGGGGATCGAACCCACGACCTCCCGCATCCGAGGCGGACGCTCTAACCACTAGGCCAAACATCAGCAGTAGTGAGAGTACTATTTTGAGCTGGTATCTACCGTGGAAAACGTTTTGGCAGTGCTTTAATTTAAAAGGAAGATTACTATTTGGAAATAGTACCAACCCCTGATAACGTTTGGGCGGTACTTTAATTTGTATCGACAATAACAGGAGAAGCAGCGACACAAAATGCATTGATTCTAAGGACGGCATCATATCAGACACATTAACCATATTAAAAGGTACAGGGCAAAGGTGATGAGCCTCACGCTGACGTGCGCGATGTTAATAGATCCCCATCAATCTTTTTCATACGTACTGGCTGCTGGGGTGTTGATATATGACTTCTTATGATAATCTTTCAGCACGTTGAAAGACGCAACAAGGTTTAGTTTGTTTGTTTGTTTTGCAACCACGGGTCACACGTGCATTGTAAATGCTCGTTGTTCTTGACTCTTGAGCATTGCTGTGATGAACAGCCCATTGTTGACCCAAATGTTGCACGCGTGTATTAGTCCACATCAAATCTACACAAACTCTGTTATATTGGGCGGTCGTGGCACTATCGAAATTGGATGCGGGTGTATTTTATGTTTATATGTAATATCTTTTACCGCACCCCAGAACAATATTCTTAGCAGAGTGGATGTGGATCCGTTGAAAGTATCGCTCTGTTTAATGGTGGCAAGGAGCCAACCCAGATCCTCTAGTCCCAGGAGAAATCGCACGCTAGGGTCTGTAAGGTCCGTTATACCTCACAATTGACCTGGGAATACAATTGTTATTGGATCGTGGGCGACTTTGAGCGGCAGATCTGGAGGTGCTCAGGTTATCTACTTTGCAAGCATGTCGAAGCTGTAGAGGCTTGGCTACACCGTTACCGTACCGTATGCACTTGTGACCTGAGCCGCCGGAGTGTCACTATTAAAAGGACTCGCCCATCTCGAGATTTTGTGAACCAGCCCAATAGGCGATAGTTTGAAGGTCAACCATACGACTCCCAGAACGACTGTCAACCTACTACTATAGGATAATTGCCTCCCGTTTAGGACACGTGTTAGCATAAAACATCTGATGCATTAATAGTAAAAGAAGACTTTAACTTTTGATATAGGTGCCCATTACCCAGGCGAAAGTCAATACAAGCCGGTATTGGCGAGCAGCTTCATTGTCGCTTTCTCTGGCATCCTTAGCAAGTACATATTCATGGGCGCCCGCAGGACTTTTTGCAGGGGGGTCAGTACTTTGTGCAGGGGAGTCAGGATTTTCAGGGGGGGGGGCAGTCAGTCACGGCCGGGAGAGTTAGTGTAAGAAGTAGTCTGAAACTAAAGCTAGTATTTATTAGGCGTTTTGAACAGAATCTTGTGACATATTTTCAGCTTCATTTGCATGATTAAACTTGTCGGAATTTATATATATACATTTACAGCATGATTTCCAGGGGGGTCACGTGACCCCCCTTGACCCATGCTGCGGGCGCCCATGTACATATTACCGCGTATTTGATGCCCTTGACCAATATAAAACTGAGAAAATATTCATATTCTATCTGAACCAGTTAAACGTTGCAATTTGGCGTGCAACACCGGGCTTTGTCTCTGTATAGGACTATCTTAAAACTAAAGTTGAATGTAAAGATACACAACGACTTGATCTCTCGATCTCTCTCTCTCTCTCTCTCTCTCTCTCTCTCAGACACCTGCGGGTCCGGGGTTGTAGAATTGGCCCGACGTGTCCTCACTACGTGTCGTAGGAGACGACTAAGTAGAGGCAACCTGTTTCCCGTGGGTTGCGTCCCGTGTCGGGGGAGGAAAGGATCCTGGAAGTTGAGCAGAGGCTTTCCAATACAATACACTACTTTGGCCTCTACTTCTTCTAGACTGGTGGTCGGGAGGGCCCGGTCTCGACAAATCGGCTGGTCACGCCAAGCCCTAGGAGGTCTTAGTTTATTGCTGGCTTTTTCTATCGTTCTGCATGTATCTCTCTTTGATTCCGCCGTTGCCCCTACTGTCTACTCCTTTAATTTTCCTTTCTCCTTCTCTCAGAAGACTGCCTAGAAGGTGATGGCTTATCGGGTCAATCGGGAGGTAATCTTACCTACTGAGTATACCAGATGTGTATCCCTGGCACTTGGAAAGTGTCCCCTGGTTGGACTTCGTGGCGGGTGGGCGAGCACGGGTGACGAAATAACAAAACAAAAACCAAAAATGGAAAATCAAAAAAAAAGTCAACACAAGAGAACAAAAACTATTTCCGACTCTGACGATGAACCATGTGGCGTGGAATCTCTTCCTCGCTTCATGGTCATCCAGTTCAAAGTTGAAGCTAAACCACTTGCCGCACTATTGCCATTTATAGTTGAAAAGACTATACTCGGATTAGTCGGCAAACCCCAAAGTGTTAAAAAAAAAACTTAAATCAGGTGGTCTGCTTATAGAGTGCGAACGTAAAGCACATACTGAGAACATCGAGGAAATTAAGACCTTTCGTGAGATCCCAGTAACTTGTTTCGCACACACATCACTGAACACATCAAAAGGCGTTATTCGTTGCCGTGACTTGGCTGAAGTCGGTGACAATGAAATCATCGAAGGGATGAAAAATGAAGGTGTCGCTGCAGTCCGTAGAATTCGTATCAAACATAACAACAATCTGCAGGACACCAACACGATTATACTCACCTTCAACAAACCAACAGTACCTAAAGTGGTCAAAGTTGGAGTTTTACAGGTCAGGGATGAGATATATTGTTACGTATATGTAATTTAATTACTTGTTTGTTAGTTTTAATTTTTTTTTTTTTTTTTTTTTTTTTTGTTTTATTCCATTACATGTTATTGTAATGATAACTTTATACAGTGGATTTGACATTTTTCCAGAAAATTCAGTTCAGTTCTTTTTAACCTGATAAAACAAGCAGTAGCTTGTTTACGTTGTATCAATCGGTGGCCTAGATTCACTTTCTGGTAAACAGCTTTCTTAAATTTTTGTAAAATTCATTCCCAGTTAAGGAATCACTGATTTCAGTCAAGGTCATATCTGGCCTACGTGATACTAGACTTGTAGCCTTTTTTGCGTTGCTCGGAGTAAGTGATCACGTGACCCATCACGAGGGTCTCAATTGCGTATCAGTTGGGGTTATAACTCATCTTATTACAGTGATTTAATTCAGTCGTAATTAATACTTTCGATGCTGAAAGGTATTTTTTGTTGTTGCCAGTTTGATTTGAATTTTTCTATTTTTCGGAAATAATAATTTATTTTCCTAGGAAACCACTTGTGCTCATTCAAATTCTTGGACAAAGACATTTATTGGAAATTATTCGGAATTCTAAAGCCGGATTATTATTCTTGGGGATTCAACAAAGAACTATTGACACGTCAACACGACACAGGTTATAAAAGACATCATCGCCTTCCATCTTGGAACTTCATCGGGATTCGAACTGTGATTCACTTAGGACTTTTATTGATAGGAATTATATTTATTAATTCTAGGATTAATTTTGGATTAGATTCATAAACCATAAGTCCTTTTTCATATTTTTACCTTGTTTCTCTAGGGAAATAAATTATTTGTTAAATTTTACAAAGCTTGTTCGCTTCACTCTTTTCTTTGTTACTTCGTACGAGCCTAGACATGTAACAATATATATATATATATATATATATATATATATATATATATATATATATATATATATATATATATATATATATATAAAATCCCCTTCGATGCTTCAATTGTCAAAATTACGGCCGTTATGAAGACAGATGCTCGAAAAACCAAGTATGTGGCTGATGCGGAGACACTTCTCATCGGAATCCGAGTGCAGAGCCACTCCACATTGTGTCAGCTGTGGAAAGGAGCACCGTGCTAAGTCAAAGGATTGTGACACCCGGAAACAGGAGAAGGAAATACAGAGGGTTAAGTACACCTCCAACATCCCCTATCCAGAGGACAGAAAGCTTGTACAAGCTAGAACTTCCCTCCCCGGCCCGGCCTTCTCAACTGTAGTGAAAAACAATCCAAAAGCAATTGAAGACGCCGAAACGCAAACAAGCCCATCTGATTCCCCTTCCAGCTCAAATATCCCTCATTATCAACCTCTAAAAAGCTCATTATCGACTCGAACAACATTCAACAACACCTCACCGCCAAAATCACCAAAGAGCAAAAAAAAAAAAAAAGAAAAAAAAGAAAAAGCGCAAACAAATAGGCAGCAAAAGGGGTCTGATGACCCAATAAAACTGCACAACAGGTTTGGAGTCTTTGAGGATATGGATGCAGAAAAAACTGCTCCATGTCTTCAAGGTGGCTCCAAACCAACAACCAAACAAGTTAATCCCGCTCTTCCTCCAGACAAATAAACCCAAATATTTATCCGCGAAAGGTTCAACTTAGTGACATCCGCTCAGATTCAAAACGATCCATAATGAAGAAGCACATCATACAATGGAATTGCCGAGGACTTAAGTCCAACTGCAATGACTTTCTTCTGCTTTTCAATGAACATCATCCTGCAGTACTATGCCTGCAGGAAACATTTTTAAAAGACACAAATAACCACACTTAAAAACTACTCCTTTTTTAATACCTACTCAAATACTGGTGACAGGGCCTCAGGAGGAGTTTCCGTTGTTGTAAACCATAGGGCTCCTCGTAGCATCATTCCTTTAAACACAAATTTACAAGCCATTGCTGTAAGCGTTACACTTCATCTTAGACAACCTTGTTCAACAACTGCCCGCCCCATTTGTTCTACCTGGGGATTTTAATGCCCATAACATTTTATGGGGATCAAACTACATAAGCGACAGGGGCAAAAAGGTTGAAGATTTCATTTCTAGATACGACTTGTGTCTATATATCACCAAATCACCGACATATTTACACCCAGGAAAGGGTACATATACGAGGATCGATTTGACAATTTGTTCTCCTTCACTACTTTTGGATTATAATTGGAAGGTCGCTGATGACCTTTACAGCAGTGATCACTTTCCGATCTCCCTTGAAAATATTAACTCTACAATTGATGACGCAATTCCACAATGGAATTTAAAGAAGGCCGACTAGGCCAAGTTCGAAACACTTTGTACTGCTAGGCTCAACAGGGATACCGTTCTGAACGACAATGACCCTATTCGATATTTTAATTCTGTCTTAATTGAGGTTGCAGAGTAATCCATTCCTAAGTCCTCACCGAACTGTAAAAGAACCCAAAAACCGTGGATCACCAAAGAATGTAAGGAAGCCATTAGACAGCGTTGAGAAGCACTGAAAAAAAGTTGATAATCGACCAACGTCCGAAAATTAATTATGTACCGTATTGTTCGGGCCAAAGCTCGCCGCACGATTACAGAAAGTAAAAGAGCATCAATGCAAAAATATGTTTCAACTTTAAATTCTCGTTCCCCTATAAAGAAAGTTTGGGACACGATCCGCAAAATAAATGGATAGGGAAAACACGACTCTTTTCGACATCTGAAATTAAATAACAACAATTTCAATTCCAAACATGACATAGTTAATATACTTGCTGACAGTTTCTTTAGAAATGGGCCTGACGATATACATTACCAGATCTTGAAGCACCTACCAGAACCATCATTAACAGTTCTTCTGGAAATCTTCAGTGATTTATGAATTACTTGTAATATACCAAAAAATTGGAAAGAATCACGAGTAATACCAATTTCCAAACCAGGTAAAGATAGCGCAGATCCTACCAACTATTGACCCATTGCACTGAAGAACTGCGTGTGCAAAACAATGGAACGAATGATCAATTCTCGGCATGTATGGTATTTGGAAACCACCAGTTTAATATCTCCTTTCGAAAGTGGCTTTCGTTATGGTCGTAGCACCAATGATTATCTGGTTAGACTGGAAACATTTATTCGCGCCTCTTTTCATCAAAAACGAACATTTAATAGTGGTTTTCCTTGACTTAGAAAAGGCCTATGACACGACATGGAAGTACGGGATACTAAATGACCTGCATGATCTGGGTCTAAAAGTCCGTCTGCCCTCTTTCATATCAAACTTTCTCTCAGACAGAGAATTCAAGGTACGAATGGGCTCCACTCTCTCTGATATGCACGAGCAAGAGATCGGTGTGCGCAAGGGCAGTATTTTATCTGTGACGCTTTTCAACATCAAAATCAATGGCATCACCAAGTGTCTGCCTCCTGCTGTGGATTGCTCCTTATACGTTCATGACTTTCTAATATGTTATCGGTCAAAGCACATGCATACAATTGAAAGACAAGTATAGCAAAATATCAACAAGATTCTAAATTGGGCCAGTACTGACGGTTTCAAATTCTCGAAATCAAAAACAGTATGTATGCATTTCTGTCATTTACGAAGATATCATGATGAACCTAAACTCACGCTGGACGGAGCACCTATTCCAGTTGTTGAGGAAACAAAGAATTTAGGTATGATCTTCGACAGAAAACTGACTCGGTCTAAGAGCATTTAAGACATCCCACAAGATAGTATACTGTTGGTTACCCAGCCATATTGGAATTATAGGTAATGAAAAAGCAGATCGAGCTGCTAAAATAGCCCTATCCCTAGAACCATCTGATTTTAAAATACCGTATACTGATTTTAAACGTAGTATCAAAGAATCTTTACGTCAGAAATGACAGGCATCTTGGAATGATGCAATGAATAACAAACTTCATGCCATCAACCTAACCATAGGAGAATGGACTCTTTCTTACAGAGCCGTCCGTAAGGAGGAGGTAGTCATTGCAAGAATTTGAATTGGTCATAGTTATATAACCCACTCCCATATACTAAAAGAAGACCCACCAGAGTGCGTTTCTTGCAATGTACCATTCACTGTTAAGCACTTTATGATGGAGCGTTTCGACCTCCAACCTACGCGCGATCAGTACTGCAATGTTAAGGAACGAAAAAAGTAAAGATCTATAAAAAGCTGTAACTTTTATGCTAGCACCTTCACCAGTTTTATGTAATGTATATACCGTCCCTTATTTTGAATACATTTTCATCTGTCTTCATTAATATACACCATTTGCATTCCCCATTGATCGGGATGATTTATTTTTACCGTCACCATCCGGGTGTACCATCTTATCGTTGTACCTTCAACTCTTTGGTTTTATATCGCTGGTCGATACGAAACCATTTGCCACTTTTAAATGATCATAGATACAAACTTTTGTATGTCGCGAAACAGCCGAACAGTGCTGGTGCGCTGTAAAATTTCAAACAGTCAATCAATCTCTCTGACACACACATACACACAATCATAGGCACACAAAACCAGACAGTACGAAATCCTTTCAAAACTTAAGACTCACACTGCATATCTCGCGACCTGGAACGCCATAACAACTTGGTACTACCATCGAGCTTACGAACGACTCTGCTCCGAGTTTGGAATTTCTCCGGATTTAGACTAGAAGCAAAAATTTGGTGAAGCCTACAACTGCTACTACTTGTCGGTCTTTTGTCCCATTTGGCGCGTCATACAACCCGAAATGACATTTACTAGCAAAACCGGCGTAACCTAAACGAGAACTGCATTACCCATTAACCTGAGGACGATTCTGGTGTACTTCTATCGTCGACAAATGCAAGGACTTTACATAAGCCGCTATTGGCATATTACTGATTCGTTCCGGACGCATCAGTGGACAATGTGAGGCGGACAGACGCAGGCTATGACTTGCATCCGATTATTCTTGGAACAGATACAGATATTGACGTGCAGTAGCATTGTCTGGCGAATTTGGAGGATGTCTTTCACAGACTTGAGATCTACCAGGGATCATTTGGAGCTACCCTGAGTGATTCACAATGGCGGTTTTAAGGTGTGCTTGGAATAGGTATCTGCATAGCCACGAGTGACGCATGGCTCCGCTTCGGCACCTTATAACACTACAACCACGTGATCGTCATAGCTATCGTTATGCAGACCGGTGGAGGAGGGAATAAATGAAAACAAAAACAGCTCCTGTCCCACATAAGACGCAGAGGAGAAGCAAGGGTCTCTTATGGCAGGTGAAAGAGTTCAGCGCCGGCCGAGCAGTCGGCGAACTTGCCGCCACCATTTCCGGGCTAGGACACTGGCGAGAGATCTCTTGTTCTATCCATTCTTTTGGCCTCCTTTGACACTGGGCGTTGGGGATATTGCTGCGCGCCGCTATAGGTAATCGCTGAACCAAAGTACTGGTAATGAAAGTCGAATACACGGATGGTGCGGTTGTTGTCGCACTCTGCTTGCGAAATATGGAAAGAAGTAGCTCTCCTAGGGTTGTGTCCTCGTTCAGCATGTGCTTTATGGTACCGTGGATACGATTGATTTGGGATCGGATGGTCACATAATTTGCATTTGCCACCTTCAGTCTGGAAGACATTTCGTCTTCAAGGTTGCGCAACTACTTCATTAATATTTTCCACTAGGATTCCACTATTCAAATACCATCAACCACGTTGATATCTTTTTTTTTTGCCAAAGTCGATAGGGAAATGACCCTCAAGTAGTTATGCCATTCAATCCCACATTTATATTGTTCGCTTTCACATACAATTAGCCTACTGTTCCTAATACTAATATATTATGATCTACGTTCTTGAGCATCGGACGATATGCCTTTTCTGCCACTTTATAAAACACCTTGGTCATAATTTTGACGAGATCATGGAATTGGCGTACATGTGTCTTTACAAAAACATCATCTTGACCTGTCTCAGGTTTTATGTCAGAAACATGTTTCGGTCTCATGTTACGTTTCATTATCGTCGAGCTCGTAGGCCAAGTTTTTAAATTCTAGACTGTGTCCCCTTCCAGCCACTGTTCTTCGGACTTGTATGTTACTATCGAACGTACGACCACTGAGCGTTTAATACTTGTACGTTTGCGTTTCAACAAGATGGCATTCTCTGTGCACAAACGTAAACTTTATCCCTACCTCCACCATTGGAAGCCTTGCGCGTGAACGTCATCCACCAATCGGTCGTCCTCACCAGTAATCCAAATACGATTGACCCAAATCAGCAGTTTCTAATACGCTTTCCCAACATGATCATGTAGGAACCCATTGGCGCCTGGTAGCCTAGTCTATCTGTCAGAATTGCACTACCAACGACAACTGGACTGTCGTGAAAAACTTAGGCTGCTCGATCGTGAAAAAGGCGACAATAAAGATACACGGCAAAGAGGTTTTGTCCATCGACGATTCTGATGTCTACGGCTGATATAGCTTCTTCTGGAAGAGGACTCGAGAGTGCCAGAGTATAGACACGTCCTCTGCACGGAACATCCTGGCGCTGACGGTGTTGTTCTTGAAACGGCGATTACAATGTTGCAAAAGATATTCCCATTACTGAGGCCAACAAAACAGATTACATCTGCGTTGAACTTCGAAATCCTTGCGTCACAGAGGTCCTCCTACCAGTCAGGCTTAAACGACATACTGCGAATACTCCCACGTAATCAATGTCACGTAAGACCACATCATCAGCTATACCATATTTCACTATAATGCAACATATTGACATGCCCCTAGCTGACACGAATAATCGGGGATCAACACAGCCGGTTGTCCATCGTTTCTGGCTGCATGCTCCGCTATAAAAAGGTTACACCTGACATGAGCCAGAGGTTGTGGAACATAAGTGTCAAGTATGCAGGGCATGATAATGCTGTTTGAAAAACTCACATCCTCATTTGACGATGGTACTGAAACTTTGTACAATCCAATGATATGTAATGTCTGCGTTACTATCAAGGGTATCCCTAACCAGCTTCAAAGATCTCAAAACCCAACCAACATTTGAACGAGGAACACTTTGTCATTGGAACTTTTCGTCTCTCCGAGAATGCTTTAGTGGCAAAAAACTGTCGAAAGTACCGAACAGACAAGTACACCCTATGGCTGGATATGAATGCCAACGAAACGTTGAAACGCCACCTCATCCAATAAAAATCAAGTTATTCAAATTTTATCACTGTTCCTATATGATCGAGACAATGGAAGCACACAACTGGAATGAACTCATAAATAAGGAATTTTTCACTACCGATCCGGGCTTGCACAAATACATCCTTTCTCTCAAATACATGTAATGTTTTCTCTCTGGTATGTAGTCATACTTTCGATGCTAAACTTACAGCGTATCTTTTTTAAGTCAACTGTCTCCACCATTTTCGGACGATGTACAACGTACCACTGTTACAGGCTATAGGTTAGTTACATACTAACATTACATACATAGGGATGCAACTCATGAATCCAGCATATGTCACTAGTGCAAAGCATTGAAATAGCTGATTGATCCGCCAAAGGGTAGATAGGTTAACATATCGGAACCTTGGCAAGCGAATATGCCTGTATGGCTTTCCACCCATCTCCGTTGTAAATAATGACATGCTTCAATACCGGAAAGGGAATTTGGTCAATGTGCGGTTGTTCTGAACCATAAATTATATTGTTTGCCAACCACTAGCCTGATAATTTCCGCTGTTGTTGATATACTTACCCGCGACGTCCTTTAGGAAAAGTGGCCGCATTTCTATGTGGAACCTTGACAGTCTCGCTCCGTTTTAGTGGATCTTTTGGTGGCGCTCTAAAGTTTCGTATTTTGTATAGGGTTAAAATTTTAAAGAAAAAGTATTTCCCCGGGTTTCCTCACTAATTATACTGGCTTTTTAAAAAAGACCTTGCATATCTTAGGTATTGTTCAAAGAACCTTTAATTCTCTTTATTTTGTTGTATGATTGATGGGTGTAATATGGGTTATAAAGTATACAGCTTGGCCTTACTCCAGATGTGCACCTTTCAAAAAAGTGCTAGCTCCACTTGGTCATTTTCAACTCCTGAACTTCAAGAGGTAAATTGTAAAAAGAAGAGCCGATAACTTTTTCTACATTTTATACATCTGGCAATTCATTCATTGCACTTTCAGAAGCTGGTATTGTCTAGTTGGGCGAAATTCATTTTCCCTATTTTAATAGGTGCTAAGGATAGTGTACTTCAGACAAATTCAGGCTGATTTTTGGAGCACAAGGGAGCAGTCATTTTAGTTAGCAGTGTGATAAGATCATTTACAATTTCCGAAATTACAATATTCAAAGAAATGTCAGCCACATTACATTAAAGTAGCATAGAGGTATACCAACGTTCTCTCCACTGTGCATGTTTTAAATGCAAACAACTTCACCATACATACGTCTCTCTCTCAAAACTACATAATAACTGGTGAGCGCCCCCTTTATCTTACGTGCAAATACTTTGTTATGTCAAGTCTCGGTAAGATCTTCCCCTCAGTGTTCAGTCACACACTGGGTTATAAAACTGAGGTCGATAAAGGTCAATGACAACCTAGTAACTGAATAGGCGTTTTCGTAATAGAGGCGGTCACTGCCCGTGAGAACAACAGATTCTGTTCTCCAACAAATCGTTACTATTTGAAGATAAAGTATATTCGATGTAGTTACTCCTCGTCGGTGGGAAGGGCGGCAAGAATAGTGCGCGTTGGTCATTTACGTGCTGCAGATTAGACATGGCCTTTGTGGCTGAGTGGTCCAAAGGGACTCGACTGTGTAGATCTCTCGTGCATCTCACGTCTATCTGTGTGAGTTATGTGAAGAAATAAAAAACTTTCCAGTAGCTTCCTGTGGGTTGATGGTTCTTTCATATCTATTTCTGGGTTCTTTCTCAACCAAATATACCGGCCACCATGTAATACCAATCATGTGCCACAAAATGGCGCAAAACGACACAAAACCAAAACCTGAAGACCAAGCGGTTAGCCCCAACGAAATAAGGAGGCTAATATCAACGTTGCATATATCCAAGAGGTCTTCTTCCACCCTCTGTATAAAAAAGACAACTGAAGCGCCATCGTCCTCAACTTGCTGTAGCATGATGGAGCCAAAAGCGATCCTCGCAACCTCTAGGTAGGGCAACTGGTGATGGCATACAAGGCCAAGGTCGGGTTCAGTGCCGTCCAGGTGCTAAAGCTCGTCAGTTCGTTCCCTCTGTACATTTTGGTTGCCATCTTCAGTGTATGTTTTGATTGTACATTGTAGTACACATGGTCTTAGAGCTCAAGAAGGGATACGTGGCTTATAGGACAGGCATGCCATATACCACCACCACCCCACCACCCGATTTCTTAAGACTGCGCACACGCCGAACTCGCTGGTTGTGCATTTTACACTGATAGCATGCCGTAGTCTTCTTCTGTCTGTAATGACGACTTCCATGAGCGTGCAGCGCAAGGGTAGGTTTCACACCATTTAGCCAATACAGCTTTCTTTTCTCGGCTCTCAACGCTTGGTACTTGTATTCAAGCTCAGGTGTTTGATACTAGAACACATTGGAGCGGGGATGGGTTGGTTGGGTTGGGGGTTGTTCTTGCCTTTTTTAAGTGACTACGGTTCATTTAATTGACCAGAAATAAAATTAAAAACGGTAGTAATGTATAAATGCCATCAATCTTAACTGTTCTTCAAGATGTCGAGCTCCTAGCCGGCAGAGATGTAGAACGTCCCTCGATGCTCACCTTTTCTATTATCAAGGGCGGGATTGTACATCTTCGCAAGCCAAGGTTCCGATATGTTAACCCTCTCTACCCCTTGGCGGATCGAGCAGATATTTTAGTGCTGTGCCCTAGCGACATCTATTGGATTTCATGAGTTGCCTCTCCTAGTATGTAATGCCAACTAACCAACAGAGTTTAACAGCGGGGTATTATATATCGACCGAGAATGGTGGAGGCAATTGATTTCAAACGGATATTTTGTAAGTTTAACATCGAAAATATGACTACGTGCCAGAGAGAAACCATTACAGGTGTATTTGCTAATTTATGAGTGCATTCAAGTTATGTCCTCCCCTTGTCTCGATGATGTAGGGACAGTGTTCAAATTTGAACAACTTAATTTTTATTCAGTGCGGTGTCTTGCATCCGCATCTAATGAAATTCACAGACCCGAAGCACAGAAATATCTGCACGATCTGCCAAGGTGTATATAGAGTTAACATAGCTAGCGAACGTGTGGATTGTACGGAGCCTTCAGACGGGGAAGTGATCCGCCTTTTCATTGGATTGGGGTGATCTTTGGTGACTTCCGTCACCCCTTTTCTCTCTTGTAGGTGTCGCCTGACGATAAATAAATAAATTAACAAGCAGTGTGGTGTACAGTTTACTTAATAGGATGTACCAACTACCAATGAGAAAAGCATAAAGGAAGGTGGGAAAGCGCATACTTAAACAATTGATATTTTGATGTCCTGTTAAAATATATATATATATATATATATATATATATATATATATATATATATATATATATATATATATATGTGTGTGTGTGTGTGTGTGTGTGTGTGTGTGTGTGTGTGTGTACTGGCACACAGGGACTTGTTTTAGTTTAGATAATATAAGCTAGTTTATTTATTTATTTATTTTCATTTCATGGCTCAGGTAATTATATGCACTTCGAGGTTTAGTGAAAATATTTTCAGTACAATTATTCCAAAATTGTTTCACCCATACAAGTGTCATTTCATGGGCCTGTACTTATGATTATGTAAATAATCTGGTAGTTTCTAGTACCATATAAATAAAATGTTAACTTTTATTTATTTGTTTATTTATTTATTTATTTATTTATTTCGCCATCTTTAGGCTGAGAGAGAGAGAGAGAGAAAGAGAGATTGTTCCTGGGTTGAAAAAGAAATCGTGCTTAGAATTTTCTTCCGATAGTACCGGTACAAAATAAATATTGTACAACTTTGACCTATCCGTGCCTTGTGCGACGCATAACCAGATATAGCCAAACCTTGTTATGTGCTGACGTATACTTCGTGACAAAATGGCGACAAGAAATGGGTTTGTTCCAGAAGCAGTCTTCAAATTTGATCATTTGTAAGTGTATTTACTATAATGAAGCCAACTTTAGGAAGATACTTCATTTAATTCCTTTTCCACTGCTGGAACCTTTCCTTTCAATATTTACAAAGTACTTGCTGGACAAACATAAAACATTTGTAGTGCTGGAATTTCCTGAATGATCCTGTTTATGGCGTAGTTTCGATTTCTAAACACAACAGCATTTTAGATATAATGAATGCAAATTAATTGAATATTACAACTGATTTATATTATTTATTTGATATGAAATAGAGCCGAGGAGAACGAGCGCACTTTCAGACGGATAATGGCTGAAACATGTTGCGCATCGCTGTCAATAGTTTCCCTTACTGTAGTCCTAGATGTAAGACCTCGACGCTGAAATGTATATTTTGGGCGTCAGGGTCTTACTGCTTAACTAACGGCACTGTGTAGCGTGTTTTAGTGTCGACAAACGTCGTAATGAAAGTCATATTTTCAGGAGTATCTCACACAACTGGCAACCAATAACGACGCTTTTCTACAAAGTCATAATGTTTTAGTCAGACTTTTCTTACACTACTGTAATGTCTTTTCTCTAATAAATTCAGATTCTCACAAAAGAAATGGACCTGTTTCAACTTTCGTTGGCCTACATTTCAGTTCGCTGGAAAGCGATGAAAGCTAGGAATGATGAAATCTGGTTAAATTGAAATCTCGTTCTTTAATGAAACGAATAAAAAATATATTATGCCTATTGGAACTGTAAGCAATGTTTCGTTTTGTTAAAGAATTATATCTTCCACATGAACCTACTTGAACATACTTTGGCATACCTCAACTACCGTCGCATTTCAACAAATTCAAATGTATATCAACGTAACATGAAAATGCATCCATTTGCTAGTGTCGGATTTTGATTCCACCAGGATAAAAACAACACAATAAGTATATCAATTACATATCAATTTGTGGAAGAGTAATAAGATGTAGCACTAAAACAAAAATAACATGATTCATCTTACATTGTAGGACTATAGTTTCCCAAAGACCTCAAGATTGATATTTGGTTTTGAGATGCCGTCTTATTGCACAATAACAGGGTTGTGTAGCATGTTCCCTGGTCGACTGGTGGGAACAAGAGGCCAAACATGTAGAATATCTCTCACTAGGCAGGCCTTATGGATGCTTTTCAACAAATTAAAGTTATATTGCTTCAGTTTCACATTATTTACTCTGTTATCCGAATTTCCTCTGACCCTAGCTACCCTGTTTTTTTATTTGGGCTTTTAGATTGGCGTGTAGGGTCATAGGAATATAATTTATTTTCTCAGAAATTGTGAGTATAGTATTTGTCCACTGACAGATGAGACAAAACAACAGTATTTATGAAATGTTCTCAGGAACTCGCCTACTGCATTACTAGTCACATGACTACACAAATCTTGCAACCTGTCTGTCAGTGCCATCAGACGTCCAAGAGAATTACTTACTATAATATCTTTCTAATAAATTCAAATTCTGACAGAAGAAAATGGATATAATATCAAGTTCCATTGAGCTACATTTCAGTTTTCTGGAATGCGATGGAAGCAGGGAATGGCAATATTGGTTAACAGGATGACAATTATCTTTAACAAAAGCTATCTAACCACTTTCTTCAATATAATTTAGTATAGTTTTATTTGTTTCGTTAAAGAAAATACTTCAGCTTAATCAGATTTTGGCATTCCAGCCGAGTGAAATGTAGGCAACTGTCATTATGAATGAGATTAGGTGCCAACAAATTATTGCACAATACCTGCATTACAGACTCTTAGTTGCCATAAGTTAAGGAATCAAAAACAACTGCTTTGAAGTTACAGCTGAAGAACATTTGACCCATTGGTCAGTACCCACTGTTGCATTGATATAATCAAAACTAGTCTGAAATACGCTTGTATATTGACTAGGGGTGAAACAATTCATTGATATATCGATGCATTGATACTTTTGCTGAAACAATACACATATTTATACAAGAGATGGAGAATTGATAAAAAACGATACTTACCATATGCATGTTAGTTTACTATTCAGCAGTCATGTATAATTATTATTAGTTACCTTGTTATTCTGTAAACTTATAATCCATCTGAAACAGCATATGTAGTCACAGGCGCTTGTGTTTATTAGTAAAGATGAAAAATACTATTTGAGAATACCCACTTGCCGTCTAGAAGTTAACACTTTGACATGGTTTGTAATCTGCCCCCTCATTCCATGCTAATTATTTTAACCCAGAAGTGTGTTCAGCATATACTGTATGTTCCAGACGTGTTCCACATGTATAATGAAGTACTTCACTCATTATTTAATAACCACTTTCACACGAAGTTTCTACTTTGAAATGTATCTTGACTCCTTTGGTCGATTTGAAAGCTACACTACTGGCGTGTTCGGTGTTTTATCTACCCATGCATCAAATACGCAGAATTTTCCGATTTGACGCACAAAAGTCGACGACGGTACATAAATTGACGCACCCCAATTATGTTTTGCGGATTAACACAAAACAAGGGTTTGATCTAAAACAAAATCGTCGCCGGTATGTAAATTGACTCACCCAATGTTAAGTTTTGCTGATTAACTCAAAATAAAGGTTTGGTCTAACTACTTCATTGGCTAGATTACAACTCGCTCAAACAGAGAAAACACGCGCACATCAGTTTCTTATGCTGATGTTATCATAATACATAGGGTTACAACTGAATGTGGAGCCTGGAGCTGACATTATGTGACCTGTAACTGTCACATCATTTGTTGCAACAGTATGTTAGAACCATAAATCACCACATACAAAAAAGAGGCGAAAAATAAACATATGATTTTATTGTGATTCTCACGAGAAACTATTATTTTATGCGCATCCTTGTCACACAGAGAAGCAACAATTTCCATTCCCTCAAATGTATGCCTTGCGTTGTTCCAAGATACTATCAGCATTCAAATGAAAATGGCAGCCAAGGTAAAAAAAACACTTAAATAGATCCGAAACAAACAAAATTATCATTTGGACCGCGTTTTTACAACCGACCGTCGATAATAGTATTGTTATCGAACCAGTGGAGCCTTCATCATCTAAAGATGAGGTAACGGTTACTCGTAAGGTAAACGTAATTTTGTGCAGCAATGGTTGAAAACGTACAGCTTGCTACGTTTTCAAAAAAAAGGTAAGTCGAGTGAAGAATGTGACAGTGTAGACGCCTTTATGTTTTGCCATATATGTACAGAGGCTAAAATAAACCTCGATGACCAAATGTGCCAAAAAACAATAACTTTCAGAACAGTACACTGGGAAGGCATGCTGGGTTGCCAGAAAACAAACTGTTGATTGAAGGCAGAGGTCTTGCTTGGATTTTAAAACTTGGAGTCCAGGACTCTCATTTTGGTAAAAATAGGAGTCACACCAGCAAAAGTTGCAGTCCCCTCCCAGAAAACTATGCAAATTAGAATAACTATTGATTGCCATTGAGTTTAATCTTACATTCTTTACAACATTGACATAGCTCTCGTTTGTCCATCAGAGTGAGACTGAGTTTTGTCAATCCAAGGAAGGTCTTATTCCAAGCACTAAGCTAGGCATCACAAACTTTTCTTACACTTGGCTACTGTCCCGTCTGAACTTTCAGTTCTAGCAACTTAGCTCTCTTCTGAATCTCATTACAATCTTCGTCAGTCTGCCGTTTAACTCCAAAATACTATCCAGATTTCTCAATGGCATTTTGTCCAGGTCTCAACATGTCTTGATTCCGAGGTCACGTGCACTGCTTATTCCACAACACTTGGAAATGAACACAATTATGAAACCTAAAGTTGTTTACTTCATGTACTCTTATAAATGACCACAAGTACATCTCTGGGTCTTTCTGCCTATGAATTCAATCCCTGTAAATATCAGTATATTTTCCCACCCAGCTGCCAGTCAAAGCCTTTGAACTTGCTGCCCAGCTAATTGCATCATGTTCTTTTGGCGTACTCTTATAATGGCAACATGTACATCAGAGGGTCTTTCAGCCACTGAATTCTGTCATTGTAAATATCAGCACATTTCTCCACCCTGCCACCAGTCAAAGTCTTTGAACTTTCTGCCCAGTTATTGCGTCATGTTCTTTTGATGTACTCTTATAATGACAACATGTACATCAAGGGGTCTTTCAGCCACTGAATTCTGTAATTGTAAATATCAGCACATTTTCTAACTAAGCAGGTGGCTGAAGCAGGACTGGCAAGTCTTTGAATTTTGCCACCCACCTATTACATGTGTACGGAGGACTCCCGCCTAAGTGATTTTCTGCGTCCCAGATATAAAAAAAAAACGGCATCCAAATACGCGTGATTAAGCGTTTCCGAGACTTCAGGAAGGTTCACAACACCAGGCACATTTTAATGCAGTTTTACAAACAGGACATAGCAGTGAAAGTGCTACTTAAGTGTGTACATTGACTGAGTGTAAAGACAAATCTCTTCTTAATTTAATACACGACTTAACAGCTAAAGAAATTGATGCCATTGGCATTTTGAAGAATTCCGCCGTTCAGTATGACTTGGCTACTACCTGTTCAGAGGTACTGGAGAGCCTATCAAACATTGTTGAGGATAGTTTCATACATGACCTGCAAAATTTGTCATTTGTGACAGCAATGGCAGATGAAAGTACTGACATAGCCAACAATAAATGCCTTGTCATATATGCTCAGATTATTTCTGATGATATGAAACCATCAACAAGATTTTTAACAAATATAGAATGTTCAGATGCTTCTGGCAAAGGAATTGCCTTACTGGCTTTAGTCACATAATATAACTAATATTTTTGTTGTGTATTTAAACAATATACCGTAATTATGTTTTAAAAACTACTTTAGACTGATCATCAGCTTGAACAGGACTCATAGGTTTGGATTTTGACTCACAGTTTTTTGCCTTGATGAGTCAGATGATTTACATGAAGCCATTTGTAGATAAAACACTGTGTTGGAAGGTCAATAATGTTACATTGAATTCTTATTTGTGGTTATTGCTTTTCTGGTCCAGGTTAAACAATAACCACTAGTCAGAAATTAATGTAGCTTATTCTCTGCATGACAGACAGGAAGTATTGGCAGAACAAAAAGAGACATTGTGGATATGTCAGATACTTAAGCAGAGCTGCTGTCAGGGTGTGCCATCCTGTGAATCGTGCAAAATTTGTATGAAATTGCGTGCTTGGAGAACAGTGAAACGCGAGAACTCCTGCAAATTCTTTGAAAGTCCCGCATATGAAAATGTGCTCGGCAAAGTATACATTTTATTTAGCCGTTCTTGTCGCAATGTCTGTTTTTCAGATAGCAACTGTTCTACATCTGGATTCTTCAAGCACAACATGAATTGTTGTGAAACTAAATTTGATCAGCACAACGTGCCCAGGAATAAGCATTATGGCATAGTTTGAACCCTTCATGAAGACAGTTTTACAAATGCATGTTTAAATACAGGCTACCTAGAAAAACCAAAATTTCTGATTCCCAGCGTGGTTCACTATGATTTCATTCGGCAAATACTTGCTGATGATAGTGATGACGACAATAATTTTTAAAGTTATGAAGTGTATCAGATTATTGGAGCTGGTAAAGCATTCATGGAGATAGCAGTCAGTGATTTTGAGCCCGAAATGGTGTTAAATGCAAGTCGGAAGTACATGCTGGATGGACAAAAAATAGACAGCATGACCCTTTCTGTAGTATTTCAAAATTAAATGTACAAATGTCAGAATACTGGGCCAAATTAAATTACAGATAATTTAAAGTATAATGCAATTTTAATTGTTTTTAATTAATCAGTTTTGCCCTGCAAATCGTATGCTTCAAAACCATATACATGTAACCATATCAGGGTTAAGATAAATTGAATAAAAAAAGGTTTAAAAAAAAGAAACTAATAGCAAAGATATACATTTTAATACCTCTGTCAGTAAACTACAGATTTAACAAAGGAAGTGTATGTTAGTGAAAAATCCTATTTTGGAGCTGATCTATCCAAAAGATAATATCTGAGCTCTGGAAAATTGTACATAACAGTCACAAAGATTAGTTTCCCAACATATTCAAGCTGACAAAGCTTGCACTGTATATGCCCTTTCAGACAGAAGCAAAGAACAATATTGGTACAAAGAAAAGGAGAAGAGTATGCTCAGAAATAATTAACAGATTAATGCTTATACAACTAGAGGTGACATCTGTCAAAGATGATGATTTCAGTAGAGCTCTAAAAAGGGGGAGTAGGAAGAATGAGACAGATATAGAAGCTTAGGTAAATATTGATCTATGACTGTTTCTTCCTCCCCTTTCCTTTTTCTCTGATAAAGGGGGGAGGGTCTCCCTTAAGATAAAATCCTGTCATCATCTCTTCTTAAATTGTACATGGGGAACAAATTTGTAATTTTTCTTTTTTATGCATTCTCTTTCTTATGCAGAGATATTTAACCAGTGAATGAAGGCACTGATGGAATAAATGAAATTAGCATAGAATGAGCGATGGGGCAGATTTCAAACTGCTCAAGTTGATTACCTTGTGTAAGTTAAAAAATATTGTAGAATAGGACTGGGTGTAGTCAGTAGTTTTCCTTCTTCACTAACAAATACAAGTACCAGTGGCTGCAGCAGTCTTTTGCATTTGCAGGAAGTAAAAGGTGATAGATTGTGTTGGTATTCAACTTTATTCCAATGCCCAGATTTGTTCTAGATGAGATTTTCTTTGCACGAAGAAATTGCATTATTCTGTTTTGAAGATAACATTGTAATGTCTTCCAAGTGTAACTGAGACACAGAACTGGTAGTAAGATATTTTCAAATCATTCATGTTATACAAAACAAAGGGAGTTAAATGGATCCACCATTAAATGGCCTAAACATTGGATAAAACTCTGCAACCAGCAGGTAGACTGTTTGAAACCATTGTTATCTTCTCATCAATGAGAATTGCATATAAATATATGGTAACTATATGTCTGTCATCTTCCTACTGGAAATAGGACAAGAATATCTACATGAAAGGGCACCACCTACCTTCCAAAGATGGAAAGATCATCAAGTTCATATGTGTATCGATATGTATCGTATTGCAGGCTGTGTATTGTGAATTGTATCGATACGCGGCACATGTGTGTCGTTCCACACCTAATATTGACAACCTAAATTTGTTTAGTACAGTTCATAATATGGGGCCCTTAGTGGCCAAGTGGTCTGTAGTTCTCACCATTATGGATCATTGCCATCTCACCTCTGTCTGCATGGGTTCGAGTCTCAGGTTTGGTCAATGCGGGTACGTGTAACAACTTGCCAATAGCTTCTCATGGGTCGGTGGTTCTTTCCCTGGTTTTTCCGGGTTCATCCTCCATCATTTATACTGGCCGCCATGTATAGCCTGTTTTGTGCTGAAAAATGATATTAAACCCTAGAACAACAACAACAATCCATAATGCATTACGTACTGTACATGCAGGGGTCAAGATAGACATGAATTTTAGGGAGAAGTGACTCTTGTTTGTACTGTGCCCACTATTTCCCAGGATGCATATTTGCAGTTAACTAATTGATAATTTAAATGCAATTTTTCTTTGATATTGTGCGCACAAGAAGGTCTGAAAACAGACTACACTATAAAGAAAGGTACGAGTTACAGAGAGACCTCCAAACAACATAAAGGATGCCATCCCTGCTGGACATTGAGAAAACCTGGTTGAGGAGGTGATTGGGGCTATTTAATGGCTGAATACTTGTTATATAATCACATTGGGAATAATTGTAAATAAAGAGCTTTTCTTCACAAGGTAGTTTACTTGTTTCTGTATAAATTACCTTTATTTTCAAGATTTGCTACATTTGAAAGATCTTGAATGTTTTCCCATCTGATTTCAACAACCATCACGTGTGCAAAAACATTATGTATTATGTCATTTCTTTTGTTTATTCAACTGTGCTCAAAGAAACAAGCCTTGACTGAAATTCCACAAGCCCGGACTCCAATTTCCACATGCCCAAAATGGCCTATTTTTTTAATATTGTCACACAACATTGCAATAGCAGCAATTCAAATATAAATTCAACAGGGTTCAAAGCGCTTTGAAGGTAATGCAGGCGTCATTAGTCTTCATCACTTCACTCACTACAGACTGGATGGTCCTAGTGTTCAAACTTCTGCTGGATTCTCTGAGTGAATCCTGGTCAGAACTGAGTTGACTTAATGTCGATGTGTTGTTTGCAGTTATGTGCAAAGAATTAATAGCCCTTCACACCCTTTTCTATTTTCCGCTGGCATGCTTCACAGTGTAAAACTCAGTCAGCCAAGAGTTCTGAAAATTATATTTGTTGGGCTTTACTGATAGCTAATTGCTTCAAATTGGCTTCAAAAATGAATTACACTTGAACACTATTCAAACAACTGAAATGATCATGCTTTGCATTCTCTGTATGTAGTAAAATCAGATATCGAAGAAACACTGCCACTGTTCATGAACTTTTCAAAAATGTTATAAATAGGGCTTAAACATTCTCATTCAAGGCAGTGATATGTAATGACTTCTGTTCTTGTACACATATCTAGGATCTTGTTGATTACCTATAACGGTTGTTCCACTTCCTGAACTACCTCTACAAATTAGCACAATGCGCTCACCTACTGAAGCCTTCAAACAATTCTCACTAGCTATTTTCAGTCAGTTAAATATGTGAAATGGTGGTTTATACCTGACCTTTACGTTTAATTGCCACTATTTAAACTGCCCAAGGGATAGTTTTACATCAGCTCCAATCGTGACTGTTTACTCTGTATACATGCTACATGTAATGGTGATATGCTGAAAGGGGTGTTATTTTTCTTTTTTCTTTCCTTTTTCTTGAAGATTAATGAAAATTGTGTTTTCTCATAACACGATTGTGTCAGTGGTGTTTGTGAGTACAAAATTGTATTTTTAGCATGACACGCCATGCTTCAATTTCAAATCTCAATTTCATGTAGCACAGTGGTGATCTAATTTAGATTCGGGCGTGTCTTGGCAGGAATGTCACCATCTTGAAAATACATTTACACATCTCATCAGCGGGATCAAAGTTTCATCAGGAAAATAATTTTTTTTTCGACAAGCCTGATGGGCACCTCACTTGGTATACAGGATGGGCCAGATCTAAATTTAGAAGGGCATGGGCGTTGGGCTCTCAGATTGTTTTAGCACTGTTCACAACCATGCAAGAGTCCTTTTTATTAATAAAAAATCTAGGGACATTTATCTTGTGAAACAACCATCAGTGTCAAAACTCTATGCCATCAGTAAAATATTGAGGCGATTATTTAATTGAAAGCAATAGTGAAACTTCGTCTCATACTTGATGAAATCTCCAGGTGCAAATTCAAGATATTTAAGTTACACAATCTTGAAAAGTCACTTCTCCACAATGTAACAAATTTATGAAACAAAGCTGTTTATTTTTTACCAAGTACTCGTTTTGCTTGGTTGCCATGCTGTCTTGTGAACAATAAGGCAGATTTAAGGTAGTTTAATTATATTACTTAGTAATATTTATAACAGCTTTTCATCAACTGAATAGAGTTGACACATGACCATGACAGCTAGCTCTTGCAAAGGTTAGGTTTGCATTCCTTTCAAACAGAGTTGGCATATTCTCACAGAAATGCTCACTGTCATAGCTGTGACAGTAGATTGACATTTCTCACCTTTAAATGCAAGCGGCACATTGCACATATGATGATTTTGCTTAAACTGAATTAGACACGAATTTCACTTGACAAAACTTGTTTAATTGGTATATTTTTATTATTAAATTGCTGTCTCCGGTAAACATTTATTTATCAAAATAAATTACTTTTTATTAAAAGTTAAGCATTGCATGATGTTAATTCAGATTTCTGGGTACTAGGTACCGTTTGCAGTGAGGGACCCCGATTGGACAAGTGATCTAAAGTGCTTACCATTATGGATCACTTCCATCTCACCTCTGCGTGGGTTCGAATTTTGGGCTCGGCCAATGTGGTTATGTGAGAAAGCTTGACAGTAGCTTCTTGTGGGTCAGTGGTTCTTTCTGGGATTTTCCAGGGGTCTTCCTCCACCGTTTATACTGGCTGCAACGTGTAGCCTACCTTGTGCTGAAAAATGGGTGTTAAACCCCATAACACCACACTGTTTGAGATGATAAAATGAACAGTTTACTGTATCAAAGTTTCAAATGCCAGTTTGGATTGTGATTTTCTTCATGTTCAAGAAATAGGAGCCAGTTTTGGATAGGTATTTTCTAGTTATAAAAATGTAAGCCATGCCTGGCTCCACTTTGTAAGTGGGCTTAGGAGTGATCAGGACACGAGTTATTAAAGGAATGTTGTAACATGTTTATAATTTATTACTCATTAATGTTATGAAGCCATAAAAGGTGAAAGGTAGGGGTCACAAAAAAAAGCTACATGTATTAACTTTTGTTTGAACATGATATTAACACTTTACCTCATACAAGCGCCTTTGGACGCCTCTACTCCATTCGCATGGAAGCGTCTTTGGACGCCTCTACCCGATTCACATATAAGCGCCTTTTGATGCCTCTACACCATTCTCATAGAAGCACCTTTTGACACCTGCTGTAAACATCAGCCATTTTGAGTGGGTTTTCGTAGCGCCACTTTCGGGGGAAAACCCCTATTAGATACTACATTCATTGGTGTGAATGACCATTACGTCAGATCACGTGGTCACTGTTTATGCTCTGGTCGAAATCTGCTATTTAAAGTAAGTAGGTCGTATTCTCCACTCTCCAAAATGGCGGTCGCGGATTTCGTTCAGTACTTACTCGAGTTTTCATGATTAGAATCACAACTATGAAAGCTTCAATAACTTAGGTAAAGGCTCTGATACTGATGTAGGAAGCCATTAGTTTTTATAAATTATCAAATTCAGCTGATTTAGTGATGTAGACGCAGACAAAGAACTTCTAAATTTCGAGTATGAGAAATGGCAGCTACGGTTGGTCACGCGGCTTTACTGACTTGACGGTGAACGAGTTCTCTCAAGATTTTAAAGCTCATAAAAAATTCTTCTGCGAAAAATAATTATACAGCTCTAACTACCGTATTTTACACTTAAATCTTTCCATACATAATATATGTGTACCAGAAACGTAAAATGGTTAAAATTGCCGTTAAACGTAACATACACTTCATTGCATAACAGGCCTATGCGTACGAAGTAGAATAAGTAAAAGGTGTTCTATTTATAGCGCACTGCACTGGGTAACTTTGCTACATGCATATCGAAGGGCTAAAAAGCCATACACTCTATGAGGGAAAGGGTTAATACTATAGGCCAATTGTGACTGTAATGATTTCTTAATTTATATGGACTGAATCTGTAACAAGTTGACTTTGTTATGGACCTATTCCAAAATGTGCCAAGTTCTCTATGAGCAGAGATTTTCACTCACTCCCCACCCCAGCATACATAAACCAGGCCTTAATTTCAACATAAATTCCTTTCTAGTCAGAATATTGTGCAAAAGAATAATAAAAAAAAAACAATATTAAATGAAAGTCATGTCATCAGAAAGCAAAAAACACATAATTCTCAACATATCCACTCCAGTGTTTAGAAACCAGTCACAGTCTCAGCAACCTCCAAAAAGCCAGATTGATCACGTAGTGAACACAAGTCAGTTGTCACATGATTTTCAACTTTTAGATGATCAGTGTGATCAGACCTCATTACCAACAGGGGTCAAGCTAGACTAAAATTTTAGGGAGAAGTGACTTCTCCTTTTGGACAGAAGAGGGAGAAGTGAGAGCTCAACAGGGAGAAATGGACGCGAAGAAAGAAACGATATATATATGTGTGTGTTCTCTTATTATAATTATGCCCTCTATTTCGCATTATGCATATTTGCATTTAACATTGGATTTCAGCAATGGTTTATATTCAAGTGTAAAATTATTTGAGTTATTTTGGTCGTATGACTCTAAAAGAGAATAATAGAAACTACATTATAACAAATTTTAACTGAGTAACCAGATTACATTATTGTAATTGCAAGTTCATAAAAATGCTTAATCCACCACCCTTAATCAGTTTGTAAAAAATTTTCTGTCTTCTTTTAAAAATATATTTTCTCAGTAATGGCACTTTCAAAGGTTTCTAAAAGCCTCCTTTGAAATAATCCCTGTACCATGTACATGGGAGCAAATGCACGTGTGTCTTCAAATCATACTGTTCCTCATTTCTTTGTTGCTGATGAAACATTATCGTAACTATTCATACATAGCACACTAAAATGCATAAAGTTAAAGAATGGTTCCTTTATAGTCGGTATATGAACTAAACCCTTCTTTCCAACCAAATCAACACAGAATTGAATGCATCTGTTTTTAGAAGGAGGGGTTTTCATAATGTGTAATCACTCACTTTGCTTCATTATACAACAGTCCATTAATACGATTGCAAATTTATGATTTATTTATTTGTCTACGTACTTGTAGTAATTTTAGGCACTGGTTAAATAATATCTGCTTCGCTGCATTTTTCCGCATTTTCACAAATACGAGCGAAGTCAGAAAACAACTTTAACCTGTCAATGCTTATCAGTTTTTGCGATTTCCACAACAAAGCATTGTCCCGTACATTTCTGACCTACATAATTGCATTTTAGAGTTAAATCTTAAATAGCATAATGCCTAGACTTTGCTTTCTATGAATTGTATATTTTTCTGAATATATATGCACGATGATTTACGAAAACAGACAATCTAATGAACTGGTACTTCCAGACATAGTGATGTCTGCCATTATTTCCCTGTTACTGGTTCACTTAAGTTTCTTACTAATTTTATGACGAAGTAGTGTACAAGAGGCGTCTAAAATATCCAGATCACCGATTCTGATCTTAAAACACAAATTGCTTTTTACATACTATTGTTAAAGCTTTGAAACACAAATTTGTATGTTTTATCATCGAGGGATAACATGCGGAAATCGTGCAGTGATACTGATAGCTGCTAACCTACTCGGGAAAGGGTTAATGGTCAGTCAGCTATCAAAACACATGCCTGTGAATGTGCAAGAGTTTGTTTGTCGGCATAACTGATATCAACACTAGGCCTAGGTCCTGATGGCTTGATGAATACATTTCGCTACAACACAACAGTAGAACTAACCGGGCTACGGCGAGGGGGCATCTCAAAAGTGTTGTCATTGTACCTCTAAAAAAAAAAATATCACAGGGTGAAGTCATTTTCGCTTTCCTAACACAAGAAGGCGAAGTTTACATCTTTTAGACGACTTAGTCGCCCACTTCGCCTGATAGCATGACCCCTGACCAACATACATATGAAAATACTGTATGTAAAATGAGATATAAAAGGTCAGAGAAAACTTGGAATGTGATATCGGGCGGCACTGAGTGTGGTGTTTGTGACTCAGCAGATAATTATCAATCACCATCTTTTGAAACTGCAGAGATCTGATTTGAATCAGATTGGCTTACAAGTCGCAGTATACCACAATTATATTAGGAACCAACAGTAATGAAACATGGAAATTTTTGGCTCTCAAAATGTAGCTGGAATAAAAAAATCTTGCTCTGATTTACAGCAAAATAGCATTATATCAGAGCTCTAAACAGAATTTCAGGATGAGAAGTCCTGGACTCCTCACTTATGGACTCTGTAATCCCTCACTTTCAAAAGGATTTAAGGAAAATAAAAAACACATGCTCATTATTAACAATATGAATATTTCATTCTCAGCCATTTCTATGTCCAACTAAGAAGAAAATATTTTTCAGTTAATAGAATGTTTAGTTTAAACATACAACATAGATTTATATATTTTTGGTCCCCTGCAACTATGTTATTAAAGTATTTATGTGTACAGTATAGTGAGAATGGAAATGGTTGTTTTGGACCTCCCCCCAAAAATGTAAAAATTTTGTATGCATCATACTGTAAGTTTCTGGACAGTCATGGCATATAATTTTGTTCATGCTCCTAATTTTCAGACACAATAAATATGGCCAGATACAACTCGAATAAAGAATCATAGGACATTTGATTTCACAAAGTGTGTGCAATTTTAAAACTGCCCCCCCCCCCCAGTATTTTATACTGTGGGGTACAAAATCCCTCAATCTGAGACTGTAGTCGGAAGACTAGTGTTGTTGCCTCTTCCATTGGGCAATGTTTTCCAGTAGTGTAATATGTTGGATCACATTCTCCTCCCATTTATCTGTAAAGCATCAACATGTTGTTGTTAACAATGGTTTGCTGACTGCTGCTATCACTAATTCAGATGCGTTGGAATGAAGGTTTATCAACAGACTTACGGGAACAGCCGAGACGTATTCATGATTACCACTGTACATGTATCTTGTATCAATTCATATTGTCATAACTTAGGCTTGTTATGTTATTTTCAAGATATTTCAGCGAATGAAAATTATACTGGTCTGAGGTCTGGGACCGATTTTATTTAGCTTTGGACTGGTCATATGTTAGCAGTAATAGCCTGTTGGACCTTTGAATTTCTTATTTGTTCCTGTATATTCAAGATCTGAAAAGATTAATAAAAGTGCACCGATGCAAACAGAAGTTGAGCCATACTAAGGGGCTGGTTTTTTAAAATATCACTAGAAATCTGCACATTTAGTATGCAATATGCTGATCACCAGTCTAAGCTTGATCTTTGTCAATAAAATGTCTGTTCTACACGATAGTTAACACTAAGCATTAGTAGTGTTGGATTACCATATGTTCTAGATGCTAAGAGTTTGTTTAAATATGGATTTACTGACAAAAGGCAAGAATCAACCTGAGACAGTAACAATTTATTATGGTAATCCATCAGAATAATGGAAAAATATACTAATTTTGAGCCCTGACATAATAATGAGAAGTGTACATGTATCTTCTGAGATGTTATTGTACTTTTATTTCAAGCTTTTTTTCATAGTAATGAGTGGCTCCAGGTGGCCTAAAGCGCTCACCTTTACTGATCACTATCATCTCAGTTCCATCTGCGTGGGTTCAAATCTCTGGCTCGACCAGTGTGGGTATATGAGAATGCTTGCCAGATGCTTCCCGTGGGTCAGTAGTTTTTACAGAGTTTCCCTGGTACAGGTGTGGTGACCACTGGCATGTGATAATAGTGCTCATGACTGGTACAGATGTGATGTACCATTGTAATATAAAAAGATTTGTTAATTATTGGCAAGTCAGAACTCGTAAAATTATGATGTGATGTATTGTTATTTGCAGAGATACAAGAGTTCAGAATCATCTGAAAAGAGTGTATGGCTGCCTTGCCATGTCAATGTTTGCAGCTGCAGCAGGGGCCTACGTCCACCTGTTTACCAATCTGATGCAGGTAAAGTATGGCATTTATTTATGCTAAGATACTCTGTTTGGAGTTTGTGGGGGATAACCTGCTTTCTTTAATATCTTGTAAAGGGGGATAGTTTTATCATGCAGTCTAGTCCCTGTCCTGAGCCCATAGGCTGTCATGGCAAGAATTATTCTGCTGTATGTAATAGGGATGCCTAGTGACTCAAATTTCTGTTGGCAGTCACATAATTTTTAGTTTGAAACATTGCAGTTGATAGTTAATCAATCTTGCTTGCTAGAACTTTTCCCACCATTCAATTCATATTTGTAACGTGTTACTTGATCCAACTTAATCAAACATAAATTTGCATTGCTTTTAAGTGCATTTGATTGTGATAAATCTGGATCAAGGCTTGAACCTAATTTGGGTGATATTGCCTTTCTCTAGCAGGAATAGGGCAGTATTGGCAAAAACAGAAGTAGTTGTAAAAAGTTCAAAATAATAATCAGTAATAATAAATAATAAATAATAATAAAAGTAAACTTGTATTTTCAAATACAGTAGTCCCCCTCACCAGCCGCCATCCGCTCCTAACGGCCAGAATCCGAAGGCACCGATGAATTTGTGTCCAGAAGTACCCCTCATGAAAGGCCACCATGCTAACGTGACCAGCAGCCAGCATATTTGTGCAAAAATATAAAATTTACCCCTCACAAGCGGCCTCATTTTATTTTGCAATATGTATCCAGAACCAATTTTATTCATAACGTGTGTTAAGTAATCCGATTTCTGTTTCCCGATGTCAGGTTTTCGATCCTGAAAGAAGCATTGACTAAAGTACATGACCACTAAGGTTAATATTATATCATTTACGCCTCACGAGAAGCCACATTTATTCCATAAAGCCGAGAAAGACTCAAATTTTGATCCATGCAAAAAGGTAAGTACACGTAATCCGATTAGCCTTACTGCTGTGTTATCGTGAGATGCCTGGTTTAGCCACTGATAATTGTTAAGGTTACAATTATTAACAGTAGTAACAGCTTAGACGTGGCAGTATTGATGTACAATACACAAGTCAGCAGGAAAATGGTTTGATAGCCTTTATGGCTTCCCTTAGTGAGATGTTGAGCTTGTTCACTTCCATAATTAGTGGTTATTACTACTGACAATAATTGTCAAGATTGCAAATCCTAATGGCCGCGAGGTGCTATTGTTCAGGTCAATTCTGCATACATATCGAAGCCGTTTTGGCTTCTGTCACTTAGTGTAAAACAATGCAACATCAATAGGGTACCAGACTGCAACTAATGAATCACGTGACAAGATTGCTGTCTTTAAAAACATGGCATTTTGTATAAATGTAGAAAAAATTTTTATTCAGTCTTGTAGTTGGCAACATTGGAATAAGTTATTGCAAAAAGATCAACATGTCATCGAGGAAAAGAAAAATTCTCAGTTTAAAAGAGAAAGTGAAAGTAATTCAATTGACCGAAAAGGGGGAGAGTTCGAGGATCCTGGCAGAAAAATTTGATGTCGGAAAGACTCAGATAAACAGTATCGTGAAAGATAGGGAAACAATTCTGCAGAAATGGGAAGGTGGAATGGACGGAGAAAGGAAGATTGTTAGAGCCAGGAGATGTTTGTATCCTGATTTGAATGAAATGGTTTTTGAATGGTTTTGCACTGCACGTGCTAAGAACATTCCACTCACTGGTCGAATGATCCAAGAAATGCAACAATTTTGTCAGTTGAAATGGGCTATGACGACTTTACCGCAAGTAACGGATGGTTGCACAGATTTCTAATTTCGACACTGGATAAATTTTTTAAGCATAAAAATTCTTAGGAACATTGGTATTGTATTTAAGTGTCTGTTGATGACAGATGATGTGATCTGTAACATTATTATAAAGACAGTTTTAAAACTACATGTATATCAATAGTTATTCATAGCATTCTTTTGAAAACGATGAAATAGTTTGTTTCACATTGATTTCACAATGTGCATGTGATTTTTAAATGAAAATGTTAAATGTTTTAGAATTAAATGTAGTTGTGACTTTCTATATACATGTATGTACATATATTTACTATTCGCATTTGTCATCCCCCTCTAGAAAGGCCACCCGCATTATAAGGCTACTTTCCTGTTGCAGTAGGGGTGGCCTTATAAGAGGGGAACTACTGTATGTTCATATTAGATTATTAAAATGATGATGAAATATTAAACGTTTATTAAAACGTTAAGACATGAAAAAAATTTGTTGCTTCACCACATTCTGAAAAATCCTCATCTTCTGTAATAGAAGACTTCTTTTCATATGTGTATATATATATATATATATATATATATATATATATATATATATATGAGGAAGTATTGGATAAAATTGATCAATTTTTTAGTAATGAACCTGGATAAGTCCACTGGTCATAATTTGCTTTAGATTGGGCTACAGAAAAATTCATCGTTTTTTTATACTTTTTTGTACATAATTGTGTGTATTCTAGGTGGAAATTTTGTTTGTAGCAATGTAATGTCTTGTCTTGTTAATGATTAAATTTGAACCAAAGTTCTGACTGCAGAACATAAGACTTCTTTTTCTGTCTTACCAGCTTTCACTTTGATGGAAGTATTGATCCAAAAGTTGACATTTTACTTTCATTATTATTGCAATGTATTGAAACAAAAGGGAGTGGGGTAATATCATGAAATCAGTGCAAGGCAAACTAAATGGGGTGTCAGGGTAATGTCACAAAATCAATGCAGGTAAAGTGAACTTCTTTAGGGCCTGTTTAGGTGAAGTTACGGATTTAAAAGCGTCCATTTTTTTTTTCCCCAAACCAACCCTTATAATGGACCCGGTAAAGATTTGGATTCTCCAACATGTGTACCTTGTCATAAAACTGACGAGAGAGTTGACAATTGTCCATTTTCACAATGGCTAATTTGTAGTCCTTCCTTCCATAATTAGAAAAGTTTGTCATTGACCTGTGTCTTCATGGTAAATATGCAGCAAAGATTCATATTCTTTCTAACAAAACTTGAACTTGATGTGGGTTGATGTGAAAGAGACTAATGATGCCATATATGATCATGGGCATCTTTATTCCCATAACACCTGTTACAGATTTTGTATAGTACACCCTAAATTTGTATAATGCAGCCAAATTAATTTAGATGAATAAACAGGTAAATATGTTTCATTATAAAAAAGCTCTTTTTAATACTGAGAACTTGTCAGCTGCAGCAGCTTCTGCTACTGTTTGAAAAGGCAACTCCTCTGCAAAACCAGAACAGTATTTAGGGGCAACAACAGGTGGCCGAGTGGTCTAAAGCGCTTGCCTTTACCGATCACTTGTCTTTACCGATCATATCACTACCATCTAACCTCTGTCATGTGTGTTCAAGTCTTGGGCTCAGCCAGTATGGGTATGTGAGAAATTTTTGCAAGTACCTTCCCATAGGTCGGTGATTCTTACCATGGTTTTCCTAGGTTGTTCCTCCACTAGTTAATGCTGGCCACCATGTACAGCCTGTCTTGCACTAAGAAATGGCATTAAATTAAAAAAACAAACAACAACAGTTCTGTATAACTGTTTTATTTTTTTATATATTTAGGTATAACAGGACATCTGAAAGTAAACAGCAACAAAAATTAAGATTGATGAAGCTTAGAAGGTTAGAAACCTGTGTGTTGAAATTTCCCGGAATACTCAATTCATGATGAAAAATTACCAGTTCTAGGTATTATGGGCTACAAGTTTTGTCGTTGGATCATTCGTGCATAGAGAAAACTGGTCATTAGAGTAGTCAAATGAATTTCATGTGTCAGATAGATAATGTACTGTGACTTCGTCCCCTACATAAATTGTCAAAATATGTAAAATGGAGATGGAAAAGGTCAGAGGAAACTTGGACTATGCTGTCAACTGCATTACAATGTGGTGTTCATGAGTCCGTAGATAATTATCAACAATCGTCTTCTGAAAAACTACAAAAATGTTTGCGCCATCTTGATGTGAAGCTACCAACTAACTATAGCAGTTGAGGGGGAAGTTGCCAACCAGTCATTGCAGTTGAGGGGAAGTTTCCAAACCAACCCTTGCGGGATGATGTTGGTCATATAATGTAAGACACGGAGTTGCTGCCAAGGATGTGCAGCTCATGCAAAATATTTATGAACTCCTGCACTTGGAAAGCAGTGGTGCACAAGAACTCGTCAAATTCGTTAAAGTCATGCACTGCCTTTTTATTTTGACTATTAGCCATTGAAGTACTTTTGCTGCCAGTAGAGGTCTCATACCTCTTGTGGTAGCATAGGCAGTTATTTACATACCTGGGTACTTGGGCATGACATTAATGCTTATTAAAGTGAATATTTTTTTTTTTGTACAATGGGCCAGTTGATCAAGTAATTTTTATGCTTGTTTAAATCATATGCTACTTAGAAAACCCAAATCGGATGACTTTTAGACTGTTAAGATGTTCTCCACCTGCACCAGAAAATCATCACTAAGTCAAAAGTTTGAAATGGGCTTATTGTCCAGCAAAGGTTTGTCGTGGGTCCTGAGCCCATAGGTTACAACTTAAGTGCTCAAGGAATATTTTTTTAGGCATAGGTCCTGGGATGATAACGTTTTAAAAAAGACACCCAAAATTGCTATACTTCAAAAATGAACAGATAAAAATTAAATTATGTGTTATTGAGATCTCAAATTATTTCATGTCTAGCATTATTTTCCTACATTCATTAAACTTTAACTTGAAACATCCTGAACAAGGCAATAGCATAAAAACAAGGTCACAAAAATATTAAAATACTTAGGTCCAAAGACTAATGTAAGATCTAGTTTGTTCAAAATGAGATTAATGCAGATCTGACCTCCAGTATGGCCATCAAGGCAATAGTCTTTAACATTTTTTTTATTATTTTTAGCTACTACTCCAAGCTGGATGGATGTAGTAGCATTGTACAGCATTTAAGCACATTAGTGACTACTGCCAACTAAAGAGCATCAGACTTATTATCCAATTGTTGCATATTTTTTACCAGCCCCAATTGACTGATTTGGTGAGTTCTTGAGAAAGGCACTAAACTTCTATTCCTCCATCTTCTCTAGCCAAGGTTCTGATAACCCTGTGTACACCTTGACGTAACGAGCAGACATTTCTGTGCTTCAGGTCTGTGAATTTGATCGGACGCAGCAGCAAGCCACTGCATCCAATCAAAATTAAGTTGTTCAGATTTGAGCACTGTTCTTATGTGACCAAGGCAAGGGGAGGCAACTTGAATGGACTGATAAATAAGCAATTTTCCAGTGCCGGTCCATGTTTGCACAAATACCTTTCACTCAGATACACTCGTAATGGTTTCCGTCTGGTACATAGTCACACTTTCGATGTTAAACTTACAAAGTATCCTTTTTAGGTCATTTTCCCCCACCGTTTTCGGCTGATGTAATTGGTTAGTTGGCATTACCTGCTGAGGGAGGCAACTAATGAAATCCAATAGATGTCGCTAGGACAAAGCACCAGGATTATCGGAACCTTAGCTAGCAAAGATGCCATTCATCTGCTTAGTATAATGAAAGGTATGCACCATTAAAACCAACAAAAACATAAACTGTGTGTTTGCAGGAATTATGCTTATCTAAGCAAACACGGTGAATTTTATAAATTTACCATGCCCTATTAATCAAGGTGATAGTTTGCCTTGGGAAATAGTTGACTGCATGAAAGCTACCATGTTTTCTGTTAATCAAATTGACTGTTGAAATAACCATGTTTTAACTATTTTTTCCAGGCTAGCTTTATCACAGCAATTGCTTCCATTGGTCTTATGATATGGCTTGCAAGCACACATCACAGCAAGGAAAATGAGACGAAGCGAATTGCAATTTTCACAGGATTCACGTTTCTGGCAGGTTAGTATTTCCATCCATCTTCCCAGACTAACTGTTTATGTAACCTTTTAAAAAACTTGTGCAATAACAGCTAGTTTTTGTTTTTAATTTCTTTGGAAAAGAGTGGTGGTCTTTTTGTTGTCTGTTTTCTTGAAGTTTTCTTCATCATTTTCAGTTATTTTGTTAAGACCATATTAGTGGCAAGGCTGAATATAGCACACACATTTCCATGGACAACGATTTAATTGAACTGACTCGGAATTCAACCTTTATCCTGATCTGCACATAGAGCTTTTGGCGGATATTTATACATGAGCTGCGTCATTGTGCATACCATAACTTGCTCCTCTTGTGCTTTTGCTTCATTTGCCATCAGAGTTGCTCGGATATAAAAACACGTTTTTGTTGTATAGATCTAGCAATCTATGTAAAACATTCTAAGCAATTTAATGATGTTGTTTCATACTGCTACATTCATGCACAATTTTTGTAGCTTTTTGTATTGCCTGGAAACGCACATCAATTAGCAGTAGATGCGACAAGTGCGTGCTAATTTACAGGGTTACCAATTTCAAAAGCATTTACATTCACTAAACTGAACAAAACCTTAGTTAAGCAATGCATCCTTAATCTGCTGTGCTCTAAAGTTTGCTATAGTACAAGTCACATGGGTCATATATGTGCAGTTACTCATTTTAAATTAAATATAAATTGTTCTTTTAAAATTTAACACTAATTTTCGTATACCAAATTCTATTCAGTCCTGATTATTGAATGCTCTGCACCTTAACTGTCACCAAGAAAACTCCAGATGAAAATTATCTGTTGCTGTGGACTTTCACAATGGTGGCCATGTTCTAAACTTGGGTCAAAATTAGAGTGTGTCGAGTGGAATCGTAACAATAAAAAGGAAAGTGCAGATTTGTTTGTGACATCACAGCATGCAACATTATATCTAGATTGTATTGGAGTACACCTTTTGGTTCATTTCGTCCAATAATGTCTATGTACTTTAACATTGATTTTGCTGTTTGCACCTCTTGGGGCATCTAAATAATGTCCTTCCAAAGGAATATGGATGTATACGAATCCAAATGAGGTGAATACTTGCCACTTAAAGGTATATATAATCAGATTCCAAAAAATGATACCCCTTATTGAAAATAGTTTGTGTTGAATGCCTACATGACCTGTGTGACTCGTACTATAGAGTAATACAGAAGTGTTTGAGACAGAGGGTTGCAAGGCTTTCCCAAAAGTGTGTAGTTGTTATTCTGTAATGATCACTTAGATATATTACATATGAGATACATGGAAGAAGAGTTTATTAATTAATAGAAAAAAAACTTTAGTTGCATATCAGATTCGATGTATATCTGACTTCTTTCAAAGAATTAATGTTAAAAGCTTGAAGTAGATGGATTATATCCAAATTTTATTTCTTGTTGTTCTTTTTGTTTTTTCAGGCATGTCCCTGGGACCACTGCTGGACAATATCATTCGCATTGATCCAAGGTATTTTAAGAAATGTAATATACCTACCAATGTAACACACTTTCTGATAAAAAATTTGTGGCAGTAGTCCACAATATGCAGTTGAAAAAGTTTGCTTTCATTATTATGTCCTGTGCTGTATTACCACAGATGATTCCATTATGTTGTGTGATATAATGCCACCAATAATTCCTTTATTAGGTCATTTGACATAATACCACCAATGATTCCTTTATTAGGTCATGTGACATAATATCAACAGAGATTCCTTTATTAGGACATGTAACATAATACCACCAATGATTCCTTTATTAGGTCATGTGACATAATACCAGCAATGATTCCTTTATTAGGACATGTAACATAATACCACCAATGATTCTTTTATTAGGTCATTTGACATAATACCACCAAAGATTCCTTTATTAGGACATGTAACATAATACCACTAATGATTCCTTTATTAGGTCATTTGACATAATACCACCAATGATTCCTTATTAGGTCATTTGACATAATACCACCAAAGATTCCTTTATTAGGACATGTAACATAATACCACCAATAATTCCTTTATTAGATCATGTGACATAATACCACCTATGATTCCTTTATTAGGTCATTTGACATAATACCACCAAAGATTCCTTTATTAGGGCATGTAACATAATACCACCAGTAATTTCTTTATTAGGTCACGTGACTTAATACCACAAATGATTCCTTTATTAGGTCATGTGTCATAACCAATGTGGGTATGTGAGAAAGCTTGCCAGTAGCTTCTCATGGGTCTGTGGTTATTTTCTGGGTTTACCCGGGTTCTTCCTCCACCAGCAATACTGGCTGCCATGTATAGCCTGTCTTGTGCTGAAAAATGGCGTTAAACCCTACAACAACAAGAACATGCGACATAATATCACAGATCATTCAGTTTGTGCAATTTTTGCCAAAATTTGCCAGTGTTGATAGAATGTGGATAAAAGTTTTGCATTAGAAGTTCTGGACCTGATAACCACCCAGAAGTCTTGGACAATTCTCTCCATAATCATAGTCATGAAAAGTGCTATAATTAAATGGGGGATACAGTATCTGCCCAGTCAAATCCAGGTTGGCTGCCTTGGTATGAATTTGGGAAAGACAATCAGATCCCATTTCCTTTGGCGTATTATAGCCCATAAGTGAGTTAAAATGCTGTTAAAAACAAGAAGAAAAAAAACAATATAGCCAATAAGTGACTTTAAAATGATATTAAACCAAAAAGAAAAAAAACATTTTACTAAGTTTAAGACCAAATCCATTTGATGTACTTGAAGAATATACAGATCAATCCTTTGATAGGTATCAAAAATATTTTTTGGCAAGTAGGTAAGTTCGTAGTGTTACGTAACAAGGCTCGTACTCAGTAACAAAGAAAAGAGTGAAGCCAACAAGCTTTGTATATTTAAACAGAATAATTTATTTCCTTAGAAAACACTGTAAATATTGAAAAAGGACTTAAAGTTTGTGAATATAATCGAAACAATTAATCCTAGAATTAATAAATATAAGACCTATCACTAAACAGTTATAATTGAATCCATGTTCAAATCCAGACGATGTTCCAAGATGGAGGACGATAACATCAGATGAAGTAGTTGTACGAAAAGTCACCAGTTCCTCGTTGAATCACAACTTATGATGTTCCAGATAGAATTCCAGATTAAAAGTCCAGCAAATTTTTTTGTCCAAGAATTTTGATGAAGAAGAGTATTTTCCAGGTTAATAAATTATTTTAAATAAAAAAACTCAAAATGGCAACAACAAAAAACACCTTTCAGCCTCAAGGTATTATTCACAACTGCCAGAAAAATATTAAGAATGTGTATTTAAACCCAACAAAACGTCATTTCAGACCCGTGTGATGGGTCACGTGGTCAATAAATTATCGAACAGCGCATTTTTAAAAAATGCCATTTTACACATAGGCCAGAATAGCCGTATCTAAAAATCAGATTCTCACGCTAGAAATGAATAATAAAAAATGGCTGCTTACACATAGCTAACATGTGGGCCGAACATGACCTTGGTAATAGCCAATCGTTTTCACTCGATGTTTACAAACTTCCCAACCCAAGACGAACTAAAAATAATGATCACGTAACCTTTTACATTCTAACCAGGTCAGAACAGAAGACTGAATTTCTTTTTTAAAAATATTAAATCCCGTGAAAATAATCATTACAATAAAACAAAAATAAAATAAAAAGAAATCTAAAACTAGCAATTAAATTACATATACGTAACAATAGTTAAATGGCATGTAGGTAAGTTGATAGATTATAGACAATACATTGTTGGATACTAGATACATTGTTACACAGTGACCCAAAATGGACAATCCATATCTCTGCATGAAATCAGCATTTTCTTCAGTTTCCTGCAAAGGAGGCATTGGGTTGAGTTTATTGCTCCTTTTGCACTTCAGGGGGTCCAGCCTGTTATCTGATTATTTGCATTGTACTTGTTATTACTTGTTTAATGTCACCACTGTTGTCAACATTTACATGCATTGTACTTATTACTTGTTTATTGTCACCACTATTGTCAACATTTAGATGAAATTCCTTTAAGTTACTATTTTAAATTCATACTGAGTTAACAAACTCAATTTTTTTTCAGTTATTATCGTGTTTTTATTCAGTATCGGAAATTCATCAATACAGATACTTCAGAATTAAAATATGCAGTACCTAAACTCATACAGTAGCCCTAGCATGCATGTTTCTTTTAAATAGCTGCAAAAAGTATGAAGCCAATCTTGTTACAAGTTGTATAATTGTTCCATTCTCTCGTAAGTTATTTATGCTTGATGGTTTAAGCATCACTCCCATTACTGGTATCCAATTCTGAGGGAAAACTGCCGTAATTATTGTGATCCATTTCTATTCAGTCATTTCTTATGATTTCCTAAATTTATACTACCTCCATTTATATCACACCACCAGTCATTATTGCCTTCAGTGACTTGAGTATTTTGTGTAGGAAAAATACATGCATTCTTTAATTCTATACAATTTGTATGCTTGAGAGCTGTCATTGCAGGTGGTAATGTTGATCAATGAGAAGCTTGCCATACTATTTGGATGATAAAATTATGCATCTAGATGAATTAGTGACTTAAATTTGGGTGACTAGCATAAGATAGCAGACAATGTTGATGTCTATTTTAGGCGCCTTGTTCAAAATGGATTACAGATGTCTGCATGCAACATTTTGAATTTTACTGTTTTAAAATGCACAATACACATCATTGAACTCAGCATTATAGGTTACCTTTTCTAAAGGCTAAGTGAACTTAATATATGGCCCAGCTTCAAATAAGCAAGATCTGTTGTGAATCATTTGTCATGTATCTGTCCATAATTGATATTTTAAATTCATATTTTAAAAAACCCACTAGACGCCCATTTCTGAATGGAAGATTCCATATACTTCATATTTTATATTTCTCCAGTTCTTCTGTAAACCAGACAAAATAAGGTTTATATGGAATGAGGACTCCACAAACAAGTGTCAGAATCCATCCCATCATGTGAGAGTAGCATTCCTTATATGGAACAATTCACATTGGGTTGCATACTTCATATAGAACAAATCACATAGAATGGCATATATCATATTGAACAAATTATATAGATTGGCATACATGATTTAGAACAAATCACATAGAGTAGCATACCTCACAAAGAACAAATCGCATAGAATGGCATACATCTTGTAGAACAAATCACATAGAGTGGCATTCATTGTAATAGAACAAATCACATAGAGTGGCATTCATTGTAATAGAACAAATTACTTAGTGGCATACCTCATATAAAACAAATCACAGAGAGTGGCATATATCATACAGAACAAATCACAGAGTGGCATACCTCATATACAACAAATCACAGAATGGCATACCTCATATACAACAAATCACAGAGAGTGGCATATATCATATAGAACAAATCACAGAGAATGGCACATCTCATATAAAACAAATCACAGAGAGTGGCATATATCATATAGAACAAATCAGAGAGTGGCATGTATCAAACAGAACAAATCACAGAGAGTGGCATACCTCATATAAAACAAATCACAGAGTGGCATATATCATATAGAACAAATCACAGAGTGGCATATATCATATAGAACAAATCGCAGAGAGTGGCATTCATTGTAATAGAACAAATTACTTAGTGGCATACCTCATATAGTAGCAACCCCAGCTGATTTTTCATTGTCATTTAATTGCTTTTAAAACACTGTTAAATGATAGATCTCATCTCAAACAGCATAGAACAGTTTAAATTTTGAAAATATCTCTACTAGAAGTAAACTTATGACATTTTAAAGTTGCCAATTTTCTGTCAATTTGCTCACCATTTTCCTTATAATAATACTGTCACACGCGATAAATCCGTGGCACCAGAAAAAAAGGAAATTTGACATAAATTGATGTAATTTTGTTATTTTTAATGATAAATTCATAAAACGTTCCAGCTTTATGTAAAACAACATGCTGGACTCGTATTTGCCATTATTGAAGATGTACGTTTACAACAGGGAAAGTTATTTCAAGAAAAATCTCACCAATATTTAAATTTTGTTTGTAATATTTTGTGTGCTAACACACACAGCAACATGTTAATATATGGTGTTAAATCAAAAATGTTTCTTTTCTCCACAGCAAAACCATTCAAATAGAAATTTTAATAAAGTTAATGCTGGTAACTATGTATCAAATCCAAGGCTTTACTAATCATGGATTATGCATAAAATTTCAAGTTTAATTATTGTCATGGTAATTGGAAAATCTCGTATTTTACTTCCTACATTAATATAAATGTCACCATTCGGTTGAAATAATTGAGTTGTAAATTGTTTTCATTGTTGATGAAACACATCTTAGTCTGTAAAGTAGTTCTTCACACATCATTTAAAAGAATTTTTTTTGGTATTGTTTAAACGATTTGAACGAGAAAACTAAATTCGATGTTAACTGCGATATCGCATGGTTATGAAGAACGGCAAATTCTCAAAAGACGATCGCTTTTAAAAAAAAAGAATATATGATAAAACTTGATTTAGAACCATGTATTTGTTAGCCACAAGTTGTAGACACTATATTATGGACATTTACTAATCGATATGGCATTGAACTACTGGTTATAAACGTTTGTTTACTAACATCGTAATATATTCAAGATGGCGTCCATAGTACATGCTCAGCGAAGTACAAAAACTCAAAAGTCCTTACCTTTAAAGCAAAATCCGGAACACTAAATCTCTTTTGCGACGGACGTTTTATACATGAAATTAAAGATGAGAATATGTACAATCTAATGACGTGTGAAGAATGTTTGTAAACTTTGAGAATCGCGTACGATCGGCACTTGAATTTGCATCACTATATCTTCAGCATGGCTTGTGATATTTTAATTCTTTAAATTCCGCACTAACCATCATTCAACTTTCTGATTGGCTGGAAATTTTCATGAATATTCATAGTCATTAACCTGGTTGCATAATTTTCCAAATGAACCACACGTTACACACAGGTCAAGGCAGTATTGATTTTGTGCAGGAAACGTAAATTACCTGTAATTTACTTTTCAACCTGCGATAAAGTGTAAATCCAAATAAATAACACTAACAAGTAATACATATTTAGAAAGATAATTGTATTGGCTTTTATTTCATATATATTTTATATCAGTCTTTAATACAGAAAGTTACTAACATATGGAAAAAGTGCAGTGACCATGTAAAACTGGGACAATTCTAAGGGATATATGCCCTGCACTGGGGTTGCTACATATAGAACAAATCACAGAGTGGTATAGTGGCATACCTCATATAAAACAAATCACATTAATGAGTTTGTGTTGTGCCAGGTATATACTTTTTATACTTATCCAACTCATGCATACCTCCACAATTGTGAACTTAACTAGACAGCAGATAATGCCAGTTTCCACTGACAGTGGTACACGTTCTTATTGAGTGTGTCAACTTGTCTAATATGAGACAAAAGTGTTTGATGTGAACTCGGTTACAAAACTTTGATTATGTGCCACCAGAGAAAGGTCTAAATTTTTGGCATAAATGTATTTTGCATAACACATTATTTTAAGGATTTTTAAAGCATTTTTATCTTTGTCTTTTATTTCTTGCACCTTTATAAAACAGAAAGATCTTTATCTTGTTTCATGTTGTGCTTCGTATTTACATTTATTGGAAGGGTTCGTCTTCATGAGAGATTTTTTTGTCCTGTTTATCTTTGCATTTTTAGAACTTTGGATTTTTAATCAGTACCATCTAGCCAGTATTGTGCTGTTAAACCTTATCACACTTAAATACATATAAAAAAAATTTTAAAAAACCATTCGACTGATTTTAAACAAATTCATCAGCAAGTATTGTTCAATGTTGCCTTAAAGTGAAAGAAATACTTAACAGAATTTAACAGCAAGTATCCTGGCATTAAAGTCTTTGAAATTTATACAGAAATGATGGCAATCCAGATATGGCCACCATGAATAACAAATAGAAATACCTCTCAGCAACTCTGTTTGCTGCTCACAAACAGAATTTTACCAAATTTGAAAGAAAATATCCCACAAAAATGTGTACATGTGTGTGTGTGTGTGTGTGTCATTATATGAAACAAATGCCTTGAAACAATTCTTTGATAGTACATGCAATCAGCAGCATAAGAACAAATTTTTGCAGAAATCAGCCAACAGGTCAAGCTGATTTGTGTTGCCAGCTGCTCACACTTGCATGCCTGTACTTAGTTTTCAGTTTACATCATAGAGCTTCCCATGCAAATGTTTATAAAAGTCACATGACCTATTCCACATTTCACAAACAAGTTTTAAATTAAATCTTGGCTTGAGAAATTATGCTGGCTGCTCTAAAGTCCTATGCCATTCGAGTCAATTAGATAGCTGGATTTGATGTCTAAATTTAGGTCGCAACTTAAATTGTTGTTGTTGAAAGCCGTACCTTGTCTTGAATACTAAGAAAGTTAATGTGGAATTACTCACAAAACTAAAAATAAAAGAGAAAGTGATAACAATATATTAACATAATCATGCACATGATTGGTAATTGTTTTCATCTAGCTGACAACCCTTTATCATATTTTTTCTGCAGCATCATTATGACGGCTTTCCTGGGGACTTCGGTAATCTTCATTAGCTTCTCGCTTGCTGCTCTCTACAACCAGAACAGGACCTTTCTGTACATGGGAGGTATGTGGAACTTTTATTGTATCTTCTTTAATCAGTTAACACTTATCATTATGTGTAACAACATGATGTTATGTTGTCAGATTTGTTTGTCTTGTAGCCAGTAGCTTTGGCACTTAGCAAGGTCACATAGTAATGCAAGACCTTCAGAGATGAATAGAGTCTTAGACTCTTCATCATTTGCATGAAAGTATGCAGGCCCAGCCCTAGGATGTGCGGGGGCCCAAGGCGGTTGCCTCGTTTGCCTTGCCCTAGGGCTGGGCCTGAAAGTATGAAGTTTGCTTAACAATACAATACCTCAGCCACCAGTGCTTCACATACCTATAAAACCTTGTCATTGGGTGACCTACCCTAAAGTTTTGTAGAATAATTTTTGTAAAAACAATACAGTTTTGAGAGTGATTCCATTGTGACCAAGTAAATGATATATAATGGTGACCATTGGGACAAGGTTTGACCAAAAAAAATTGTCCCATTGGTCACCTTTATTTATCAGTCACCTGGTCAGAATGGCCATTCTTATCTTTGACCGTTTGCATTACAACTTGCGCACTGGGGCCCCGAGTGGCCAAGTGGTCTAAAGTGCTCACAGCTCCAGATCACTGCCATCTCACCTGTCTGTGTGGCTTCAAGTCTCAGGCTCAGCTAACGTGGGTATGTGAGAAAGCCTGCCAGTAGCTTCTCGTGGGTCGGTGGTTCTTCCCGGGGTTTTCCAGGGTTCTTCCTCCACCATTAATGCCGGCCGCCATGTATAGCCTTTCTTGTGCTGAAAGATGGCGTTAAACCCTACAACAACAACAGCAACAACAACTTGTGCACTGCAAGTACCTTGTAGCATATAGTATTTATTGTTCCACTCATTTCATAAATGTCATGTACAGTTAACGTGTGTTTAATATCCTAGATTTATTTTGTCATGTATATCCAGTAATGTGAACCTAACTGTTATAACACAGTCTTGTTTGTTATTGAGAACCTCTAGTGCACTGCTATGATGGGCTTGTTTGTGAGAACCAGTAGTACACTATTTTGATAGTCTTGTTTGTTAGTAAGAACCACTAGTACACTGTAATGACAGTCTTGTTTGTTAGTGAGAACCACATGTGCACTCTTATGATGGGCTTGTTTGTTAGTAAGGAGCACTTGTACACTATTATGACAGTCTTGTTTGTTAGTGAGATCCACTAGTACACTATTACGAGCTCGGCTAATGTGGGTACGTGAGAAAGCCTGCCAGTAGCTTTTCGTGGGTCGGTGGTTCTTCCCAGGGTTTTCCAGGGTTCTTCCTCCACCAATTATACTGGCCGCCATGTATAGCCTATCTTGTGCTGAAAAATGGCATTAAATCCAGCAACAGCACTATTATGAAAGTCTTGTTTGTTAGTGAGAACCACTAGTACACTCTTATGATGGGCTTCTTTGTTAGTAAGGAGCACTTGTTCACTGTTATGACAGCCATGTTTGTTAGTGAGAACCACTAGTACACTGTTATGATAGTCTTCTTTGAACATGCCTTACTATATGGTGTCCTTGCTTATAATGTGGGTCACTGTATGAAATTCTTTTAACACTGTAGGTATTTTACTCTTGAAATAAGTTCTAAAAACATACAGAGGGAGTGTACTCTAGAAAGATGTACTGAAGACATACAGAATGCATATTGTACTCCAGAAAGAAATACTGATTGCATACATGCATATAGTCCTATATGCTTATTTATCTACAGTTACATGGCTTCACAATTATAGGGAAAATTTGATATGTTTTTGGCATCTAATTTATTTATAGATGAAGGTCAACCAAATTGACCCAGTTGCTTGATTTTTCATTTCAGTATTGAGTAGTAAAGTAGATGGAGAAATTAGTAGTGAATATTATGCAAGCAAAAGGATTTTTCATGAGTATTCATTTCAAATGAAGCTTATTCAATTCAGAGTTTAATAATTTCTACCGTTTTCTGTCTGGATGAGCAAGCAGTTGATATTATTCAACAAGTTTAATTTAAATTTCATTTGAAATTGGCACTCGTTAACACTGGTTATCACATGATAAAAATGCTGATTTTATTCCACAAAACTGAAGTGACTTAAAGTATATGTATATGGTAGAAAAATGTGTTAGAAAATTGATACATATTAATCAGCCTCAGAAACAAGTAGTCCTGTGATATAGTTCTACCATAGCCAAATTGTGAGAAAGAAAAGGACAGTGTAGTAGCATGGCAGTGAGTATTTTACATACACAAGTACACAGTACACACAAAATGTATTGACCATAGTACATTTGTGTTGTCCTAAGAGTGCAGATAAGTGTATTTAGTGACATATGCTACTTAGTTTGTGTAAATGAGTGTACTCCACTCACCTGGTGTAAATTACATTCAGCATCACAGGCACAAATGGGATCTACCTGGCCAATGTTTTGAGATCTACCTGGCCAACGTTTTGAGATCTACCTGGCCAATGTTTTGGTAGTATTTTTCCTTTAAGGATTTGTGCCAGATTATGAGTCAGTATCGAAAACCCCACAGCACAGTGTAGCTTGTGACTGACTTCACCAGTCACACTAGGATATTATGCATCTTGGTTGGGTGTATATCAGTGGCAGCTATACATGCGTGAGTGCAAACTGGCCACTACTAATGTAATCATCTTCTATTTTCAGGATTTCTCCTGTCTGCCCTGTCCTGGCTGGTCCTCATGGGATTGATGAACATCTTCTTTGGATCCAAGTTTCTCTATGATGTAAGGTGGTTAATGCTTTGTAGACTTGGATTAAAACAAACATCTTATAGTTACAATAGTATCCATCATATATAGTTGTATATGATAGGAATTGTAACCCAAGGGTCCGAAATTTGAAGCAGAGATGAGACATTGCCATGTTCCTGTCCACGAAAAACAACCCCGCTCCCCCCAAGCAGGCTGTGGAATTTAGAAATATATCCAATCTGCTGTCAAGTGCTCTCTTATCACATGACAAAAATACTGACTTTATCCCATAAAACTACTCCTTAGTGCAGTTGAGTGACTTAAAGTACATGTATATGGTAGAAAAATATTTAAAAATATGGTACAAAAATAGGATACATGCTTATCAGCCTCAAAAATGAAGAATAAGAAGTAAGTAATGGAAGCAACCTTTTGCCCTTGAATGCATCCTCAGGGTTAAGCTAAGGCTATGCTGTTGTGCTAAATGACCCCTTTTTTTACTATCTTTGATGCCAGAAAGTTCTCTCTGGCACCCATATGGCACATAAATCTCTACTCCCACCCCCAAAAATGTAAAGATAAATGATCATCATGGTTGAGATTAAACTGAACCTAGTACATCCCAAGCTTACTGACTAAAGTGTGCTCACTGCCAAAGAAGCTCAAGGCAGTCGATTTCATTGGCTGACAGAAATGTGTTACTGAGTTTGATTGGTGTTCAAGGCAATCAATTTCATTGGCTGACAGAAATGTGTCACTGAGTTTGATTAGCTTTCAAGACAATCAGTTTCATTGGCTGATAGAAATGTGTTACTGAGTTTGATTAGCTTTCAAGGCAATCAATTTCATTGACTGACAGAAATGTGTTACTGAGTTTGATTAGCTTTCAAGGCAATCAATTTCATTGGCTGACAAATGTGTTACTGAGTTTGATTAGCTTTCAAGGCAGTCAGTTTCATTGGCTGACATCTGTCACTGAATTTGATTGGTTTAAAGGCACTCAATTTCATTGGCTGACAGAATTATGTTGCTGAATTTGATTAGCTTGGGCATCAAGAGTACAGGCTTGATGATCACTTATAGAAAATGTAAAGTTGTTGCTGCAGGCTTAACACCATTTTTCAACACATGATACATGGTGGCTAGTATATCAGAAGAACCCAGGAAAACTCCAAAAAGGACCACTGATCTAAGGGAAGCTACTGGCATTCTTTCTTACATTCCCTCAGTGTCCAAACTGAGACATGAACCAACATGGACAGAGGCGAGATGAGCGAGTGATCTGTAAAGATGACTTCTTTAGACCACTCGGCCACCTAGGTCCTCAAAATGTAAAGAAGAAATCTTTCAAGAAAGCACGATTGCATTTATTTCCTCAGTAGTGTACAGGTAGGAATAATATAAATTCAAATTCTGGAAATGTATTCTAGAGGAATATGATTACTTGAGAATTAGAAATTTAAGTTCCAGTGCAGAATGTTCTTGACATAAAAGACTGATGATGATCTGGGGCACTTTGGTCATGGATTTATTAATTTCAGCAGTAAATGCAGAGTTTTCTAGCATTATATACTTTCAATCTGTCATTCCTGAGCCACACTAGAGTCACCTAAGAGACCAACAATTTAAATTGGCGAGGTGGGACTTTTTTCTTCTTCTTCTTTTAATTCTGGTGGTCAAATAGCCTGAATAAAAATTTTTGTTCTGATATATATAGAAGAACCTATTGTCTTCAGGTAAAAGAAAAATATAAATATTCTGACTTGCAAGTAAAGCCTAGTTAGCTCCCACTGAAAATTAAATGTCAGTTCCTAAAATAACTATGATCTGAACATTTGTTGTTGTCTTTTTTAGTACAGAAAGACATTGCAGAAAACATGCTGTACCTAGACTGCACTGACTGAGTTAAAAGATATAATAATGAAAAAGTTAATATTTATTGCAGCAATAATAGATTAACCACATGTGTGCCTGTAATAATGATGTATGTATGAATTTCGTGAATAAACAGGATTACGGTAACAGATTTGCAACCCATTTTTAAAAAAAAATTATCCCATTTTTTTGATGTGGTAGGGCCTGTTGGGCTCCACTTTCTCCATTTCTGGAATGAACACTAAATACCATGGTGCTATTCAACCTGAAAAGGTCTTGGTCTTTTTAAAACTACATTTTATGTCAAACATTTGAACATGTATTTTAGGATATTTACCATTGCTCTCTTTTATGTATGTTTTTTTATGCCTCTTGGGGACACCTAAACTTACACAATATTGTATGTCAATGACTGTACAGATATGGTGTTAAACCCAGTACATGCAGGAAAATGCTGACATGTATACCAACATGAAAAATTTAGATATCAGTAAAAATTACTGTTAGTCCAAGTACTATGACACATATTGCTAGCTAACGTTTTATTACTGTAAACATTGGAAGAGAAGGTCAAGCTATTGTACAGGGTTCCTATGCTACTGGGAAATCGGGAAAAAGTCGGGAGAAATTATAATTTTAATCCTGACCATGAAAAGTCTTTGAATTTCACAAATATTGATGAAAGTCGGGGAAAACCCTGTGAATTTTCCGCCACCACTTGATGTCCAAAACAATCATGTAATTGAGACGTAACTAAATTGATTGTGAGTTAATTTATCAAGTCCTAACGAGAATATTCGGAGGGTGCAGTATGGATCATTTTGGGTGCTTGCAGTAAACATGTATGCTGAGTCAATCCAAATGCTCAGTGGATTAGATTCATCTAGGAGACTTATTTTCAAAGTCAGCTCTATTTCTGTATCTTTCCTTACATGGAAAGTATGAAAACCAGTCTAGAATCACAAGAGGCCAACGTGGTGGCAAAGCGTAGCCGCTTACCGGATGGCCTAGCAAACTTTAGACATTAGATTGAGTGATACGAGTGACTATTGGAGTTCCGATGTCATTGTTGATATGTGACTATTGGACTTAAGATTTTCAATATGAAAATCACTTATTTTCTCAGAAATTGTGAGTATTAAAATCGTTATGTCTTTAATATGCTGAAAGACAAGATAAAACTACGGTGTTGATGAAATGTGGCCTGGTGCTCACAATATGCATTGCTAGTCACAGGAGTACACAAATCTAACAACCCACATTTTCAAATGTTCTAGAGAAAAAAATTTTAAAAATATTAAATGAAAGTCGTATACTGGTTGTAATAAAAATACAAAAATGAAAAAACACAAAATTTTCCATATTTATATATTCCTAGAACAACTTCTGGAGTTCTGTTGTATGACATAACTACCATGTTGACATGTGCTGTATGCTTGATAAATCAGACTGACCAGATTGCTGGTTTTTACAAAAAGTATCTGACATTCTTTTAATATAATTGAATTTCTGTACAACAACATTAAAAAGGAGTTTGTTGTTGATATTACGTGACTATTGGACTTCCGATGTTGTCATTTGAGATTTGTGAAGTCATGTGACTAGTAATGCAAATGGCGAGTACTGGGTCAGGTTTCATCTATGCTGTTGTTTCATCTAGTCTGTCAGTGGATTAAAGACATAGCGATCATAATACTTGCCATTTCTGAGAAAATAAATCATCTTCCTATCGATTTCATGCAGGTATAAGTCGATATAACATAAGCTTAAATTTTCTAGACCTGCTGGTAAGTGACTACCATATGTCACTACCGCACAGTGACAGCAAATTCCAAATTTTTTATATGCAATTGCAATGACTCCACACCCCAACCTAAATGTCCAAATATGAAGAATGGGGTGCTAATATTCGGAGGAAACGCGGATTAGAAAACAGACTGCTATTCATTTTAAGTCAAATTTGTAGTCTAAATTGTTGAATCTCAGTGCTGAAATGAGAAATTGTCATCCCTTGTATTATATATTAAAATATAATATGAGCCCCTGTATCAATACAGGTTAGGGGACTGGTTTAATGAATTACAAGAAGACAAGTTGATTTTACAGAAAATTCAGTCCTTGTATATACAACAGTATATAATTTTGAAGGTCTCTTATCAAAATTTAAATCGACCCTTTTGAAAATGTTTTTGAAATGATGAATTTTTAACCAGATTGCTTAGGGAGATTAGGTTGTTTGAAAATCTTGCTTGGGGATTTTATTGGCACAAATAAATTCAGAGTTAAGCTCTTTTTGTTACAAGACAAGATTATAATTATTTGCATTTATTATTTTTTTATACTGTAATTGGAAATGTTTACTTTCTGTAAGATATATATTGCTATAGAATTCTTTAGAATTAATGGTTTGAAAGGAAACAAAACTAATTTATGTTCATTATGTTGTTCCCACTTAGCAACATGATGCAGTTAAGCAAAAATAAAGTTAGAATTTTTATTCTGTACATTGAAATGACTTTACATGCCAATTTATAGGAATATAATCAAACTTGTTTCGTGTGATACATTTTGTAGTTTTGTACATGATCGACTTTTCTGACTTTGAAGTTTTGGAGATTCTTGAAAGAGAAACATCTTTAGATTTAGACAATGCATGTTTTATAATCTAAAATGTATTTTAATTCCATTCAGTAATGGTCATATGTGAACCTTGAAAAAATTAATTTCATCCAGGAAAAACCCTGGAAATTTATCTTTAGAAAAGCATGGGAACCATGTATTGTATCAGCGAATTTGAGGACAGGCAGTATGTTTTATAGTTTTTTGGGGTGGGTGGGGTAGGGGTTTCAGTGGCACTTTCAACACACTATAATATAAAATCCTTCATATGTATCAGTGTAGGAAGATAGTACCAGAGGGTCAGATATTTCTCATCAGATATGAGGCTTTGCAGAGTCTGATGTAGAATTTGGAGGTTGGAGGTTGGAATTTTCCTATACAACATTAATGCAAAACGAAGGATTATTTTTCTCACATACCTGAAAAAAAAAATGGATTGATGTTTTACTGGAAAGCAACACAGTTATTTTATGCCAAGGCAATTGGAGTAGAGAAACGTACACAGGGACATATGACCTTGGCCAACCCTGGCAGATCCAGTGGTAGGATTCAAACGTGGACACTTTGTTGCGAGTCTAGAACACTTAACCGGTAGCTTCCAGGTCAGAATGGCATATTTGTTATATTGGTATGACATTAAAACTGCAAAACACACATTGAAAATTTCCTCACCTTACAATGAGATTTAAAAAGTTAGATTTACACTGAAATATTCAGTTTAAGCTTTAGATGATGTCTAAACACATAGTATTAAAAAAAAAAAGGAATTGAGAACGTCAAGGTATGTTAGTAACATAGCATCTGAAATGTGTATTGCAAATAGCAGGTACTATTATAAAAATGTGAGCACGTAAAAAAATTAAGTCTTCTTGTTGATATATCTGAGACAGACAAATTAGTAATAATGTATTCCTCGCTTCAGTTTTGATGTAAAATGTATTACCCTTAATAAATAATTTGAATATGATTACCGTATTTACCGCATATGTTGGGACACAAAAAAAAATTTTTTTTTACATGTCCCAGAACTTATGGTAATATTTTCTTTTACCTACATCATATGTCCCAAGACTTAGGAATGGAATAAATTGTGTTCAATTTGGCCCCTCCCCCCGCAAACCAGCCACATCACGTTACAACAAAATAGATAAATAAAATGCTTATTTGATAATAAAATGAAAGAAACTAACCTGGTACTGTTATCATTTATTCACTTGTTTGGTCAACATTAGCATTTTATTAAAGGAATAATATATCCACGAACTCCGTATAAGTAGCCCATTCATCCATAGCATTATCGCTTTCATCAGACAACACAACACATTGGTCATTGACATGAATATTGAGAAATGAATCATGTTTGGTTGTCCTCAAAGGTTTGAATGTTATGAGAATGAAAACTCGATCCAGCAAAATCATACACGAATGAGGGAGTGAAAATTATCAACCCCATTGCCCGAAAGCACCTGCCATTCATGCATGACATGGTGTAAGGTACAAAATAACCAAGAGTGTATTATATCCAGGGTAACAATATGACAATATCTCTCAAACAAAAGTCATTATTAGAAATGCATTCACTTTGAGTACAAATGACAATCTTTTTGATTCCATGGGTTACAAAAAGTATTATTAAAGCAAGTTAATGTTGTGTATACTATTTACACTGAACAACTCGAAACCTGTTTCTGTCAATTATAATTACAGATGGCAAACAAATGAAAGCCCAGGTGTTGAATAAACACACCTTGTAACAGCTATAAACTCATTGTTTGAACTTACTGGTAGGATATCAAATACAAAGGTTAATTTATTACAAAGCAAGTCAACCCTGGAAGCAGACTTTGGATTCCTTTTAGCGTGGATATCTTTTTTCTTTTTTAGCTATACATATGTATACAAAGTTGGCTGACATGGGGAAGCCAACTTTTCACTTGGATTTTGAAAATAAATAGAAACAATGGAACACTTTGAAAGGATAACTTCTCACACATTTACACAAAAAGTGATTCCTCACAGTCATTGTTATCACGTACATAGCATATATAAAGGGGAATAAAAATAAAACAAAATAAACCACATTATAGATCTCCGCTATTATGGATAAGTTTGTAGTGTGATGCTCGAGTAGTGAAAGCGGCCTTGCATTGTGCATGGAAAGAAAATGCGTAGCCTAAATCTTCACCTAAGAGTCCCATAGGTCGACCAAAAAAGCGTGCTAGAGAAGAGGAGTGTGATGTAAAAGAAAATGAACCAGCTGCAAAAAAAACCACGAAATTGGAGACCCCAGCCAGGAGAGAGATGATACCTACGAAAATGATGATGTCAGGTGAGGGATTACAAGCGTTTTACATTAAAGCAAAAGGAGGAAGTTGTAAATTTCTCAATTTCATGGAATTCGAGTAACAGCAAGACATTTCAAACTCCCCAAATCAACCATTGCAGACTGGAAAAAAATAGATTTTTCTCAGCAGCTGAATGAATGGGGACATTTAGCAAGGAGTGGGAGACTAGTATCATATGGGAATAAGTTAGATGGAAAATTGCAAAGTGAGTTCTCATCCAGCGTGATCTGCAGATCCCTGTTAGTGTGGACACTATACGTGCTTATGCCAAGGAATTGGTGTCAAGTGAATGTCCAGAAATTGAGTTTCAAGCCAGTAGGAACTGGGCAACAGATTTTTTAAAGCGACACAACCGCGCGCTTCATTCACGGACAACGATGGCCCAATGTCTCCCAGAAGAAAATAAAATTATTCCACGAATTCGTAAAGGCAAGAAGAGAAGAAGACGATTTTGAAGACAAGATGATAATTAACATGGATGAAACTCCTATGTACTTGAATCTCATTCCTGGATGAACTGTTGACAAGAAAGGCATTAAAAGTGTGAGAATTTGTATGATAAAAAGCGTCTAACCTTAGTACTTGCAGTTTTCACAGCAGGAGATGTGTTGCCTCCGATAATTTTTTGTGGTGTGAGGGAGCTACAAGATATTCAGGCACCAAAAGGATGGATCGTATGTGTGCAGGAGAAGGGTTGGGTTGATGAGGATGTGATGCTGCAGTGGATTAAAGAGATATATCTCAAGTATACATGAAAGGAACAATCTCTATTAGTGATGGATTCATTCCGAGTGCATATTACAGATCCTGTAAAACATGCTTTGAAAAGGGATGACACTGTGCCTGCAGTTATTCTGGGTGGATGCACCTCCAAGCTACAGCCACTAGACGTCAGTGTAAATAAACCTGTCAAGTCCGACATGAGGAAAAGCTGGACAAATTTTATTCACAAAGCAGCCGAGGGCCATTCCAAGGATAATGACAACACGTCTCTTATGAAAGGTGCAGACAAACAGTTGTGGACTGGATTGTGAAAGCAGTCGAGTCACTTTGGGACAAGCCAGATCTGATCCGAAAATCATTTAAAGTTTGTGGTATTAACAGTAACTTGAATGGATGTGAGGACAATATCATAAGAGATACTGAATGTGATAAAAATGGCAGCGACAGTGAAGAGGACAAATTTGATGGATTTGAGCCTGAGGAGGTTGAGTGGGCAATTAAGAATGTGGACAGATTGAAGGATTTAAATTAAATGTATTAGCTGCATTCAAGTTAGTTAGCAGTACTTGGATTATGTCAGATATCACTGCTGTGTAAATAAAAGATGTTTGGTTTCAGAATTAGCATGTTTATCAATCACTCTGTACTGTAACTATCTATCTCTCTCTCTCTCTCTCTCAATATATTGTTACATAATTACAATGTATATAGTTTCTACTGTGCTCATCAATAGTTATTTTGCCCAGAATAAGTCGTGTAATGATCACGAACGGCAAATAAACCTTGGCATTTAATAAAAAAAACTTTGCTGAAGCATAAATTAGAATAGAAAAAGTTGAACTCGTTCTCATATACACGAACAATTTATTCTTGCCTGAGCTCTTGTTCTTAGCAAATTTGCATCTGGGAAAAAAAAGTGTAAACAATTTAAAGTTTTCTTTAATAAAATTTACATTTGAGTTCATTTTTGACATGTAAATTTTAAATGATTTTAATGGTGTCCCACAACTTACGACTTGAAAAATATGCTGTGTCCCAGAGTATACATTGTACAAAAAATTACTTCAAAAAATAATTTATGGTGTCCCAAGAAATTACGTGTCCCAATATATATGGTAAATACAGTATAATCTATTGTGTTTAGTATATATTGCAGTCTTTACATTATTAGGACTTAACCTTACTTAACTATTAGGGCTTCACATTACATTTAGTATACAGTGCAGTCATTACACTATTAAGACTTTATGTTACTTATGCTATTAGGACTTCACATTCAGTTAGTATATAGTGCAGCCATTGCACTATTAGGACTAAACATTACTGATGCTATAAGTCATCAAATTTCATTTATTGTATATTGCAGTCTTTCTGCTATTAACACTTCAAACAACATCATTTTATATGAAGCAGAGAGAGAGAAAAGTAATATGCACTAATGTGGGATGGGAGAAACCCTACTAAACTTTTGTCCGAATTCAGTGACAGTAACACTTAACAAGCCTCATTCCTACCTAAATATTCTGACCTTTGGATGGAATTTTTGTAGTCTTCACCAATGTATGTGATAGGGTTTTAATAATGTTCATGGAACTTTACATATACAGTGTGACCCCGCGGTAACGCGCTCCGTTATAACACGAATTCGGATATAACACGGTCGCGGCATGGCTCCCGAAATTTCATTTACCTTATTACCGGTATTTTTCATGTAAACAAAAAAAAATAAGTACAAAAAGTAAATTACATAAAGTTTTGTTATCATTTTGGAAAAGAGATTGCTTATAAATTTGAATATAAGACGTTTGTGGCGTGGCTCCCGAAATATCATATACATGTATTATTCTCGTACATGGAAAACATTTCTTCTTAAAAGTGCAAAAAATAATGTGTAGAAAGTTTATTATCATTTTGGGGAGAAAATCGTGTATGGATTCTAATATAAAACGATCGTGGTGTGGCTCCCGAAATTTCATTTACCTTATTACCGGTATTTTTCTCGTAAACAAAAAAAAATTTTAAGTACGTAAAGTAAATTACGTAATGTTTTGTTATCATTTTGGAAAAGAGATAGCTTATAAATTTGAATATAAGATGTTTGTGGCGTGACTCCCGAAATATATACATGCATTATTCTCGTACACGGAAAACATTTCTTCTTAAAAGTGCAAAAAATAAGGTGTAGAAAGTTTATTATCATTTTGGGGAGGAAATAACGTATGGATTCTAATATAAAATGATCGTGGAGTGGCTCCTAAAATTTTTAAATTTAACAAATTTCTTACAGTTTTGTGCCAAAATAAACATCGGAAATATGAGTATCTGAACCCATGGCTGGGCCTTTTGGGAACTTTGATCTTTGTTTATTGTTGAAAGATGACAGCTCATAAGTGTTAATGTTATTATTACTGGTCCATGAGCAATGAAGTCATCAAGTCTACATTGTGTTTGTCTTCAATGCATTCTCTATACAATCGTTGCTCAAACAATATCCGACATATATTCTATAAACTGCATTCACAACTAAGCAACAAACAATGCAGCGGTTGATAAAAGATTCTCACCTGAATTTATAAATCAATTAATTTAAGTACATTCCTCATCATCAATGTCAATTGCCGGGCTAAACTTGTTCAAATTATGGGTCAACAATTTATAAAACATCAAACAAATGCAAGCTACCAACATGTGCGCGTGGCTTGGCGGTGTTGTTTTATGCAATCAGTTGACCAGTGAATAATGTCGTCCATTCCCTACAAATAAAACCCCCTTGTTTATTGCTGTAGTCAGAAAGCAGCTGAAAATTACAGAGTTTTTCAAACAATAATAAAGTATTACAAATCACGGATGAGAAAATTTAGCAGTATGAAATTTATACAGACACCATTATTTAACCTTCAGATGTACTGTTTCATCATTCGTTACATACTATTTGCTATTTATTTTTTTCCCATTGAATTCAGTTGCATACCGATCTGTGACAAAATTACTGAATATTTTAAATATGTGTGCAGATACTTTCAATGGAAATATTTGTATTGTGGATTCAATGTATATGATGAGATTCACGGGTGAGTACACGGTGTTGATACTATATTCATGCTGTAGATCAGATATGTATATATAAACTATACACGTGTATGCACCAATGCATGGTTCTCTGAATAAAGTAATATATATGCAATCTGTTATCACTGCAGGTGTTTTTCTCATTTAATATACATTGATTTAAAATGGTAACTGTGCCAATGAAACACACGTTTTTGCACCCGCTTTTATTACCCCCCTCCCCCCCCGATAACCCTGCAAATTTGTTGGTACTGTACATGGTTGCTTATATCACGGTTCATTTCATAACACGGTCAGGTTCTATGGCTCCCAACTACCGTGTTATAGCGGGGTCACACTGTATGTTCATCAAAGAAAACTTGAGACAAGCAGTACTTGAACCAGAGATCTCTAATTTAAATCTTTGGGGAAGTTGAGTCATTCATTTAGAAGAAGAAAAACAAGGTTGAGATCCATGTAGTGTAATAGTATTAATAGTTATTATGATAGTTGATCATGAAGGTTCATGTGGAGTGTAGTACATGGCTGTCATTGTATGGATGCCAGTCCATTGCAGGTTGACTCTCTGCAAATGCACATACTCAAATAAAACCAGGTGGATGGGGGCATTTGAGGTCAAGTACCTTCCCTGAAGGTACAACAGCAATGGTAATTGAGAGTTGTTGTTTATGTTGTAGGGTTTAACGCCATTTTTCAGCACAAGATAGGCTATACATGGCGGCCAGTATAACTGGTGGAGGAAGAACCCTGGAAAACCCCGGGAAGAACCACCGACCCACGAGAAGCTACTGGCAAGCTTTCTCATGTACCCACATCAGCCGAGCCTGAGACTTGAACCTATGCAGACAGAGGTGAGATGGCAGTGATCCGGAGTGGTGAGCACTTTAGACCACTTGGCCACTCGGGGCACTGGTAATTGAGTGTCAGATGTTTCAGCTGTAAAGATGCTGTTTTAAGTGGGGCACCAACTTTTACCAGACAGATAAATGAATTTACACACAGACCTGATGGTCGTGATATGCAAACTTTGAATTTTGCCATAACACGTGTCTCTGTTGGTACAAATTGATTTTTATTTGTCTAGATCAACCTGTATGGTGGACTGCTACTGTTTTGTGCCTTCATCCTGTATGACACCCAGTTGATCATTGAGAAGGCCCGCCTTGGGGATGAAGACTACATCTGGTAAGACATAAATTACAGACTTTTTAAATACCTCATATCATGGATGCATACTCATTAAGGGCTGTTTCATTAAAATATACATGGTACCCAGGGAAGGCAGTTTTTTAAAAATGTATGCCAGGGTACTTTTATTTCTAAGAGTTCATATTAAAATGATAAGAAATTTCTAAATTGCATCAATGGGTGAGTACCCCCCATTAAAAGTGCCTTCCCTGGGTCCCATATATGTTTTAATGGGACAGCCCAAATACTAAATTGGGTCATGGCTCATTTTATGATGGGTGATTTTGAAGAGTGGATGGCTCTAGAGGTGAAAAATACATCTCTCTTTTTTTGTCATCAGTTGACTGCTCTGGTGACCTAGTGGTTAGTGTTTGCCTCAGATGTGGGAGGTTGCAGGTTCGAACCCTGTCCAAGTCATACCAAAAACTTACAGCAGTGGTACTAACATCTGCCTCACTAGGTTTTCAGCATTAAGAGCTTAGTGTTAGGACTGGTGGGCCTGGTGTCAGGATAATGTGAGTGGTGTGGGACATCATGCTACATGTCTGCAGCATGATGCCCCAGTGCTAGACATCACTATAAACTGCCACTGCAGACATTGTAGCGATATGAATGATATTTTTTTAAAGCTACTTAAAAAATCCAAATCTTGCACATGTACACACACACACACACACTTTGTCATCAGTCATTTTTATGTCATCATATAACTTTGAGAAAATGCATATTGAATGCGCAATTTGCCAGGTCAAAATATCCATCATCCACAGGTAAAGAAAATTTCTACTTCCTGAAAGAGATGACAAAATCAGCTGCTTGGTGTATTAAAATGAAACATGCACAGGACACGGAGGATGTGTAGCATGATTAGTTATTTGGGTTTTTTGCACACGAAAATTTGTAAAGCTCATGCCATAACTTCTCTGACATATTGTTGGCATGCTGAAGTAATCAGTTGGTTGTATAATTTTATAATAATTATATAACTGCATAGATTTTATGTTTATCCTTTTGTCACTCTTCACATCCTGCATTGTATAGCACATTTTGACCAGAATCTGATATTGGATTTCGTATGCATTACCTTTATCTTTTATCGTGTATACCTTTTACAGAATTTTTACATTTATTCCTTATATTTTATCTTGTATTTCATGCTACCATTCGGAATGGTTTATCTTTCAATGATTATTTTGCAATTTAACATTATTATATTTTTAGAGATTTACTTTTAATAGTCACCATGTAGCCACTGTTGTGCTGATGTGCTGTTAAGCGTTACTGTATACATATATGAATTGATTTGATTTGCACTCTGCTATGCAATAGAGTACATTATTTTATTATTTTTGCCACAGATTGTGAGCTTGAGTTGGCCAGTTAATGCACTTTAATAGCATCATTTATAACCACATGTAACATTTGGAGAATATAGTCATGCATTACCATCTTTGGAATTAGTAAAAAATGTGCTGTTCTCTCAGAAATGTGATGATTACATTTTGAGACAATAGGGACATGACTAGACAAAGTCCAGTACATATAATTGGAACATCACCATTTTTGAACTGGATATAATTTGAAGCTTTATTAAATGGTCTGATTTGAAGCTTTATTAAATGGTCTGATTTCAAGCTTTATTAAATGGTCTATTTGAAGCTTTATTAAATGGTCTAATTTGAAGCTTTAATAACTACGTATAATGCACAGCTATATATCTGTACTTCTGTCTGGATTGGGTGGTGGTCTGTCGATGTTCACAGTGGTAGTACAATTCTCATGCAGCTCCTTTGCGGTGAGGCTGGTTTGCATACAGTTTAAACAGCTCCCCAAAACGAGACCAACATTTTAGAAAGCTAGTGTGTGTTATTAATGACCCAAGGATCAAAAGTTCCAGATATTGTGCAGCCAGCCATAGCTGCCCTGTAGCCATCCACTTCCAAATGGATCATTCCATATACTGACTGCAGATACTATATAAGTCAGCAGGTTCATCATACTTAGCAGAATATGTGGAATGAAAACTCCACAAACAAACTTAAGAATATCAAGTCCATTATTGGAATTAGCATCCCTAGTATAAAACAAATCACAGAGACATATCCTGATGAACTCTGACCAGAGTGCATACTCTGTCCTTGGACAGTGAAGCACATTCTTGTTGAGCATGTCAAGGCAGAAGTATTTTGATGTGAACTCAATGAGGAAACTTCATGATGATGTACCACCCAAGAACTTTACTTCTGATTAATGCCATATAGCCATTATTGTGCTGATGTGCAATTAAATGCTAGTACATATTCAGTGAGACCCTTAGGTCATAGCCCCAGGGTCATAACTTTGGAACTGTTAAGATCCCCACACTCTAACTGCATGTGTACATCCTGGGCATGGAAAGATGATACATGTAACTGGTTCTGGTTACCTTCCCTAACCAAGCCCGTGGGTCATATCTTGGACACTAATGAAATCCTAGAGCAAAACGAGATGAATTCAGATATGAAGCTAAAATTTGCTTGTGGGTCCATTCCCAGCCCCATGGAACTTTATCCTACGGGCAAATATTTTTTTGGCTTGCAGGATAAATTGAGGAGCACAAACACATTTTACATATGTAGTTATTATTATTATTATTATTATTGTTATTATTATTGTTATTATTATTATTATTATTATTGTTATTATTGTTATTATTATTCCAGGCACTCGGTTGACTTGTTCTTGGACTTCATCAACATCTTCCGTCGGCTTCTGATCATCCTTGCTAGCAAGGTAACAAGACGTGCATGCATAAATGGATTAATGATGATACATTTTAATTTTTGTCATACAAGTCATAATCGACGTACCATGGAAAATATATCTGTTATACACTGCTGTTGCAAAAAAGGATTTATTGTTGACTGCTGCAATTCATACAGCTGTCCCAAAATCAGTTTTAACATGACTGCAATTCATACAGCTTTCCCAAATCAGTTTTAACATGACTGCAATTCACACAGCTGTCCCAAAATCAGTTTTAACATGACTGCAATTCATACAGCTGTCCCAAAATCAGTTTTAACATGACTGCAATTCACACAGCTGTCCCAAAATCAGTTTTAACATGAATGCACAAAATTTTTTAAACTTTTAGTCTTTACTTTTTTAAAAGAATATTATGTCATATGTAGATAACTTGGTTAGATGTTCAAGCTATTACATCTATTTTTATGCTGTGAGCATATTTTGTCCAGCTTTCCATCCATCTGTCTTTCTGTTTATTACCAATTTCATTTCTGCACAGCAGGTTGAATTGTCCACCATCTTCAGTTAACAAATTTTGTGGGTGGCTAGCACTTGGATTTAAGAAGGAACCCCACTGATTTGGGAGTCGGAATGTCGAAAACCTTGGTCATTGTTACTGAAAGAATAAAAATGATTTCCACATATAGCACAAGTTGTCAACACTAGTTACCAAATTTAGTGAATGGTTAGACTTGGGGCAAGGAAAAAACCTATAGATTCAAGTGTCAGAATGTCATGTTCAAGAATGTGACTTGAGGAAGAAAAATGGTTTTGCACAATAGCTTGTGTTCTCCACCATCTTCAGTTTGCCAAATTTTTGGAGGGCTTGCACTTTGGATAAGGAGAAAGTCAATACACACAATGCGCAATAACACAAGATTTACGTCACAGACCTGGACCAAAACATGTGGATGGCTTCTGTAAGGAAGAAACCTATGGATTTGGGGTCAAAGGTCAAGGTCACTTGCAGCAAAGAAAAATGTTTTTGCACAGTAACTTTAGTTGTAGACCATATTCCTTGACCAAAGCTTGTGGAGGTCATTCACTTAATATATGGCAGAGGCCTGTTGATTTTTGGCAGCAAAAGGACGGATGTTTTAGGGTCATTGTGGCCCAACATGATAAAAGTTTTTTACAAAATAACTTTTGTTCTTGTGTAAGTTTGTCATCTTAACTTTGTGGATAGCTTACACTTTGGGGTTTAAAAGTTAGAAGTCAAGGTCATGGTTAGTCTAATAAGACAATAACGGTTAGTGCATATTAAGTTTAGTGGGTTATTTGCCAGCATAGAGGAATATTAAACAATGGATGATATTAAGTTTATTGGGTGATTTGCCTGCATAGAGGAATATTAAACAGTGGGTGAGTGCAGAATGTGCCATTCAGCTTTCTGGACTTTTTAAAACAAAAAGAAAACAACTTTATAACATGTTTAACAATAATCAGTTGAATTTCAGTTGGCATATTTTTATTCATATGTAAATGGCGTAATATATATTTAGGCCATCAGAACAGTTCTTAAAAAATATTTTTGATTGAGATGCCATGTGTTTTTAAAAAAAATCTTATCGTGATTAAGCACAAATGCTTAGTATACAGACTATGAACAAAGACATACTGAAGAAATGGAAACTTTTAAACACTAAGAAATATTCTGTACCTACATCATGTGAAATTCTGAGGTTGAAATGAAGCCAGTATTTTAAAAGTACAGGAAACTAGATGGAATTGGGCTGATCATGAAAGAATGTAACTTAATATATAGACAACTTAAACTTTTATTTAAAAAAAGATATTGAATAATTTGATCATTAGTTGTCTTAAGGAGGTTGCAATATTTTTTAGTAATAATTTTGAGGGTTTTATTTTTTTTTAATCTCAACTTTTGCCAGCAAAAAGATGTGTCAGTTCTGCCACCAATTCAGACTTGTACAGATGTAATTTTTCTTTAATATTGTTTTCCAGAAGGAAGAAGGTGATAAAAAGAGACGCAACTGATTTGATTCACCAAAGGAAATAATGCAGCATAGTCGTTCCCCGAAGGAAGAGCTGCAACTAAGTTGTTTCCATGGTCTTTCTGCCTTTTGATCATTTAACCACAAAACTGTAATTCTGTGAAATTGTTCATTTCAGCAGAGCTCTCCGTAGGACATTGAAAGTGCAAGTCCAGAGTTACATTTCTGCTAGAATTGAGATTTTTCCAGAATCAGGGAAAGTGTTGGTCGGATTTTTAAAATAGTCATTAATGTCCAATCAATTTGAGATTCTGCAAGCAGGTATGCTAACTACGGAGAGCACTGCTATTTGTATTTCAGAGTTTGTGAAAATATTCTTACTGTAATTTTTGTAAACCTTAATCACTGTCTAAATGTATTGAAATTTTTACCATCTGATCAATCTATAATACTGTGTGGGGCTGACATTGCCATTTTAGAGAAATTTTGAAGTGTCATTATTTGAATAATTTTTTTAGAGTTTACTGAAATTCAAGTACAAGCCAGAACAATTGAGTTAAGAAATAAGGAAGTAGATATATGTATTTTTGGCCGAATGGCAGTCAAATTGGATTGATGACATCTGGCTGGCATCAACACATCTTAGTGTTTGCATTTAGTTACTTTTTTCACACACTGTTGTTCTTAGTCACTTTAGTTGGTGTTTATATGCTTCAGGTAGAGTACTATATCTTTAAGTGAGAAATATAGGTCATTGTGACCTATATTTCATGATCCAGTGATTTTAATTAACCTTTGGCATTGAGCACATTTTCTCAAATACTATTGCCTATGGAGTGATTTAACTTTGTATCTAATAGCATTTGAAGTATTAAACCCATCATTGAAATGTAGGTCACTGTGACTTGTATTTTATGGTTCAGCAGTTTGTGCTTATGTTTGGGTTGAGCTCAGTTTATCTTGGCCAGGGCTTGCATTTAGGTCTTTTCACTGGGTGAGTAACAGAAGTTTGTATTTAGCTACATCAATAGGAAGAAAGATCATCTGGAAAAGACTGTTTCTCCATGAGTAAAAAGAGGGTATTAGCTTGTGTTGAGTCAATAACGGAGATATTTAAATAAAATAGAAATGAATTTACAGTAGATAAGGTTTGCAGTTTAGCCATATCCTTATTGGTGGCTTTTGTTAAATCTGCCATGGTGGAAGCTCAATATGGTAATCACTGTCCGAATGAAAATTCGCACTTCAGGTTAAACTTGTTAAAATCATTTATATTAAGCTCTGTGTTAGTATTTCTTACTTCTGGCTAAAAGGCAGGCTCAAAAAAGGGGATAATTTGCCTGGTTCTTTTTTTTCTTTTTTGGTAATGAATGTACAGTGAAACTTCTCTAAAGTGGCCCCTGAACTGCTTCCCAGCTTTCCCTCTGTGCTTTCCAACTAGTTTATTCCCATTGAGGCTTTGCCGATAGCAGGTCTCCTCTTGCTTTTTTTTAATACTAAAATCTTGTTTATTAATTCTTATTATGGTATTTTGTATAATTAAAGTAAACAAACCAATGTATTAAGTAGATATGTTGGTTATTTCTTTTTTTTAAATTTTCCTAAATTTTATGTGCAGTGATTTATTTGTTGTGTATAATTTAGTGATGTAGTTATCCAAACTAATTTGTCTGCATACCTGTAATAAGTTCCAAGTATGAAGATGAGAGTCTTGAGAAAGTATTGTATTGAAAGATTGGAGTAAATTTTGAGAACTTTAATATTGATGTGGTCATCAGCCCATCCTGAGGTTTACTTCCATATGTAGATTCTCTTGCAAATACTTAACGTCTTTTGGTTCAAAATACCACCAGAAAAAGACTTACTTTTAGAAAATAAAGAAGTTGAGATAGAAAATATTGCATAAGATTTAATACCATGCAATAAGTGGAATTCTGGGATGAGAATTAACTGGTGTTAACAAATTATGAGAGATTTTTCTTCATACATTCAGATATCGCAGGTACATTCTCAGCTTTGTGTTTTCACCTTGAGAGATAGGTCACTGATTGAATTGGTGTTGTGGGTCTTATGTATTGGCATTTAGCTCAGTTATTCATTTCACCATTTTATGTACAGTTATGAAACAGAATGGCTGTATTCATCTTAAAGGGTAATACTTGCCATGGGGCAAATGTAGCTCACAGTGACAAACTTTTTATGCTCTAATGGTTACATTGGCATTTAGCTCAGTTCTTTTAGACATTAAAGTGCATAGAGTCAAACAATGTAATGGGTGTATCTATATTTGGAATATTAATGACTCTAATGACCTGCTGTTAGGGTCACAGTGACCTACTTTTCAGACTCCAGTGACTAAGTTAACTTTTCATTTAATAAATGTATGTATGTGGTAGTTTTTAATGGCATCTCAGTATAAAAGTGGCTATTTAATGCCACCCAAAGATAAAATTTGAAAACTGAAAATAATTAATTAAATTTAGAAAGATAAACCCTTTGGCATCTAGCTCAGTTCTTCAGACACTGCATTGCATAGAGTTGTGAAATGTAACAGGTGTATTGATCACCTTCATGACCTACTGTTAAGGTCACAGTGATCTACATTGTTGGCTGTAGTGACTATACAAGATTGTTGGATTGTGCCACATCAGAGTATTCAAGACCTAGCATTAAACTCACTTGCATGTTACAGTTTTTCTAAATGACATTTAACTATGGGATAGGGTTTTAAATAGAAAGTGATTTAGCATGGATTGCTCATTGAAATTAATTGTTGTTAATTGTCACAAATTTAGGTTACAGGTGTACAGTTTAAATCCATTGAGTGAATACCCCCAGACATTGAAAATGTGTGTTAGGAATTGTCATAGACTTAGGTTATGGGTGTACAGTTTAAATGCATTGAGTGAATACCCCCAGACATTGAAAATGTGTGTTAGGAATTGTCACAGATTTAGGTTATAGGTGTACGGTTTCAATCCACTGAATGAATATTCTCCCCAGACATTGAAATTGTGTCATGAATTGTCACAGATTTAAATTATGGGTGTACAGTTTCAATCCATTGATTGAATATCCCAGGACGTTTATAATGTGAACTATTTACATTAAAAGAGCACAACCTGAAAAACATGATCAAAAAGTTTATATTGAAGTTCTGCACCCAGGGAGAGTTACCTCCCCTGTATCAGTATATTGGACTGCAGTGCCTCACTTCCTGTTGGTATTTGTTTTTGTTTTTTTTAAGCTTTGCGAGAAATTAGTGAAATAATACAAATACTCTACACAATATTAATAGTTTCACCACCAGGGAAAGTTACACCCCCTGTGTCAGCATATTTTACTGCATTGTCTCACTTTCTGTCAGTAATGATTCTTTTGCCCTGCAAGACAACACTAAGCAGACTTCACAAATACTCTTTAGTTGCACAACTTTAACAGTTTGTATCTTTCTTTTTTTTCACCTTCTGATGTTACTTCTTCAGAAATAGATTTCATTGTTTTACTTCTTTGGACTTCGTGTAAAATATATTATGCTAGACAGATGTCAGATATATAATCGTTCACAGTAAGTAGACGTTTTTCTTATTTTCAAAATAGCTTTCATGACTGTTTATTTATTGATTTGCTGTCAAACTCAAGATAATAAAGTATATTTTATGTCAAATCTTGTATCATTGTGTTTCACTTATTGCTCCTTCAATCAAGACAGGAATTTTTTATGTTCAAAGTTATCCTTAAATCTCTTGTTACATTTTATTTTCATGAAAATTTAAAAGGTGCATTTTAGGTTTACAACAGCCATATTAAAAAAATCTATTTGATTAAATAATAGAAATCCATCATACAAGTTTTAGAATTTTATTGGTAAGTGTTTTGTTAATTCATGCTTGTAGGGTTCACGTTGTTGGTGTATTGGACTCGCGCCATTTCTCTGTGCAAGATATGCTATTTATCACAGCCAGTGTAACTGATGGAGTAAGAACCCAGAAAGAACCACCAACCCAAGGGAAGTTACTGGCAAGGTTTCTCACATACCCACATTGACCGAGCCCAAGACTCGAACATGCAGACAGAGATGAGATGGCAGTGATCGGTAAAGACGAGCCCTTTGGACCACTCTGCTGCCCAGGGCCATGGGTTCATATTGCTTTAGCCGTGTACATTGGGGGGGGGGTTAGATTGCTAGCAAGGTTACTAACCATTGTCTTGGCAATGAAAATCAATAATAAAATAAATTGCCTCAATAAATTTTCATATCTAAATTCTCTGCAAGTAAATGAGACATCACAAACTGTATTTTCAATAGATGGTGAATACGGACAGAATTATATACATCAGGGTTGGTGTTTGGCTTTTTAGCAAGCTTAATGCCATTTTACATAACATGATAGGCTCTAGAGGGCAACTAGTATATTTGATGGAGAAGACAAGGGAAAGACCCTCAACCCATGGGAAGCTACTTTCTTGCATATCCATATTAGCCAAACCAATACTTGAACCCACACAGACAGAACACTTGGTCACCTGTGGCCCACAGGATCCATGACTTAAAATGCTCCTGATTTTCAAGCATATTAATACATGAGGCATAAAACTTTTGTAATATGCATAAAAATACTTTACAGGTATCATTGGAAACATTTAAACACTAAATGTCTTGGACCACAAGTTAAACTTTCAACCTATGATCATGCATGGAGTAACACTAAAATAGCATTGTGACTAGAGAGATTAATAAGTTTCTGATAAAACTGAAATTATATTTTCTGAATTAAATGGAGTTTTGCTTGGTAAATCATTAACAGATCATTAATAAACTTCAGACAAGTTGTGTTATAATTGGAATTTCTTACTGATGAAACAATCTAAGAGATTCTTCCCAGGTTTTAAGATCATATTCAATCAAAGATACTATAAGGGATATGCAATACACAAAACTACATACACTTCTTGTTCCAAGTCGGTGATAAGAGATAGCGTGATGTAGGTGGGGATTAGCTATGTCTATTGAGTTCTTAACCTAGTCTCGCACCAAACATGAATGTTTTCTTTTTATTACATATCCCTTCATTATGCTTTAAAAACTTTTCTAGTTTTACTATATGAATGAAATTTAAAACAATTTGGATTGATAAGTTAGATTCAATGCATCAAGAATATTGATGCATGGATTGCAAAGAAGACACCTAAGTAGATCAAATCAGGATGTGTGATACAGAAATGTGGATTGAACAGCTGCACCAAATGAAGATCAAGCAATGCTAGATTAAATGGATATATATCCAAAATGAAAAGTGATTAGAATCAACACATGAGCAGTAGTCAAAAGCATTAGCAAATTTGTTCATAACATTATGTGGCAGTACAAAAATTACAGTGCAAGTAAAAACAGAACATTTTATGACCATTTTCATCATGATTTGATACAAGTTTACAAAATATTATGTAATTTTAAGCTATCCCAGGCATCCAGTCATGTCAGGTTTGTGACATAAAGCTTTTGATGGAATGTCAGGCTTGTGACAGGCTTATCTCAGGTTTGTTTCAGATCTGTGACTTGATGTCAGACTTGTAACATATTACTATGTCATTTCAAGCTTGTGACAAATCATGCTTGACTTGTCACATCAGGCTTATGAGATACCATGTAAGCTTGTGACAAATCATGCTTGACTTGGCACATCAGGCTTATGATGTCATGTAAGCTTGTGACAAATCATGCTTGGCACATCAGGCTTATGATGTCATGTAAGCTTGTGACAAATCATGCTTGTCACATCAGGCTTATGATGTCACATAAGCTTGTGACAAATCATGCTTGACTTGTCACATCAGGCTTATGATGTCATGTAAGCTTGTAACAAATGCTTGACTTGTCACATCAGGCTTATGATATCATGTAAACTTGTGACAAACTTGTCATTGTGATATCTGAATGTAATTGTGTGAAAATGCATTAATTTAAATGGCTGTACAACTACAGCAAATACTTCAGGTTTATTATATTAGAAAAATGTTATTACATTAGGAAATAAACATTACATTAGATACATATAATATTTACTAATATAATTACCTTTATATTGGGGACTGTCATAACAATCTCCACACTCAGTTTTGTGTTTTGTTGTGGGGTTTGTTTTTCTCTCCAATTTGCAAAGACCCTAATCATTGGTGAGCATCAGACACACACCATTTTCATTCATTTGGACTACGCCAATTTTTAAAATGTGGAGGGTTAGATGAGGTTGTGAAATTTGTACAACGTTGGAGTTTGTTTTTTTTTAAAGAAGCAAAATATCAATAATGTATTTTAATTCATAACCAAGTTTATGTAAACTTCATAAAATATTATTCATATCCTCTATTATGACCGTATCTACTCGCTTTTAAGCCCTTTCCAGCTGCAAGCACAGATCCCGATCTGTCATATAATGCTTCAACAGATCTGGTTTTCTGTTGTTTGTTCTACTGATTACTTCAAACAAACTGCATAGACCCAAATCTAACTGGTGCAATATGCTGCAGCAAATCTGGTTCTATGCAGTTGGACTGGTCTTGTAAACGAGTATATACAGTATATCTTCTACTTTCGATGATTAATACATTTAAACTTTGTGAGTCTTAATAATTTCAGTGCTATATTATGGTATTATTGTGGTTCCTACTCATAATGTAAAATGTTAAGTTGGACCTTTCCATTTGTCTGTCCTTACGTCCAGCCACGTATCCCACTTGAATTTCATTTCCACACCCAGCCATGTAACCCACTTGAATTTCATTTCCACACATCAACTCTCTTAAATGTTGTATTTCAGAGAGTTCCTTAAATTTAGCAGTCAGCTTGATAATGTTGAGCTCTCAGCTGAGATTGATCATTAGTGTTCTAAGTCATCACTTGGCTTAGTTACAGTCCCTTATTGTAGGACTCAATCACTTTTATTTTGTTGAAATATCTCCTTTATTTATGATCGAATTTTGACAGTTTCGTATTTATTGACCTAATAGTATTATTAGCAATCCTCTGAACTAAGCATTGTGTCCGAACTGATAAATGAGCATTGTGCTGCCTCTCAAATAAGCGTTGTGTTGCCAAGCATTTGTTGCCACTCACAAATAAGCATTTTGCTGCCACTCGCATATAAGCATTGTGTTGCCACTTACAAATAAGCAATGTTGCCACTTGCAAATAAGCATTGTTTTGCCAAGCATTTGTTGCCACTTGCAAATAAGCATTGTGTTGCCACTCGCAAATAAGCATTGTTTTTGCCACGCTTTAACCAGATTAGTTATTTTTGAAGAGAATCAGTTCACACAGACTATGAAAATAAGCGATCTAGACTGTGTGCAAGAATGGGTTATGTTTTTAAATAGAATGGATGCTTATTATTCTGCTTGAAAAAAGACTACTCTTCCATAAAAACAAAAATTTCAGAAAATCTGCAAAGGTTAATTTTCTTTCAAAAAATGGTGCATTTGTTTTACAAAACCTTAATTAAAATTATAACTGCCAGACTGGTGTTATATATATATATATATATATATATATATATATATATATATATATATATATATATATATATATGCCATTTGATTCTTGTCCAGTTTAAATGATACTAAATTTTGACTATATTGGTTGTTTCTATCAAATAAACAAGGCAAGTTCAGTGTGAAAGCCAGGGAGTCATTGTTGTTTAGTACAGTTTTATAGAAGAGACGTTATCTGCTTAAAATCGAGATCTACTAGCAGTAAACAGACCGTTCAGGCACCAGTATAGGTTCATGTTATTGTGTTGTGTGGTTGTTGGGTGTCCCGGCTAGTTCATTTTAATAACCTATAAAGCGATGCATTTCTCGCATAGGAATGTTATCTTTAGAAACGTTATATTCCGAACGACGTTTTTTTTTGTTTGGTTTTTTTTTTTTTTAAATTTATTTTATTTTAGTTTTACTGTCATAAATGTGAATGTTATTGTTTGATTAGTGAATCGAAACGTCAAAATCTCCTGGCCTAGTATTGGCATCCATTAGATCCTCGTTATGTTGGGATCACGATTTTAATTCCAAAACTAATTCCTGCATGGCGTTTCCCAGAAGTATCTGAGGTCATTCTAAATGGAGTTATAGTCCATGCTTTGTTAGACCTTATTCGGCTTCATTTCTGTGTAAAGGCGAACATAGTCATTGTTGGATTTTAGTAAACTTTGGTATGTTTCTTGATACTGATGAGACTTAGGCTGAACATGAATGTCAGCAATCTAAGTCATCACTTAGTGGAACTATAGCCGCTGATAGTTAGATCCAATTAATTTTGTTTTGGCACAGTAACGCTCTTACTATATTATAGGATTGCATAACATTTTGATACTGATCAGGTTTCATCTGCGTTTGATTGTCAGTGTTGCCGATTCAATATCTTCAACATGTTACGTCTTTTCGCGGACTTCAGACCGTAATTGTCGGACAATTTCCGCCCAAATAACTTTCATCGTTTTTTTTTTGTTTTGTTTTTTGGGTTTTTTTTTTTTTTGTTTTTTTTTTTTTTTTTTTTTTTTGTTTGTTTTGTTGTTGTTGTTGGTGTTATAGGGTTAAACGCCATTTTTCAGCACAAGATAGGCTATACATGGCGGCCAGTATAAATGGCGGCGAAAAAACCCGGGAAAGAACCACCGACCCACGAGAAGCTACTGGCAAGCTTTCTCACATACCCACATTGGCCGAACCCGAGGCTCGAACCCATGCAGACAGATGGCAGTGACCCGTAACAGTGAGCGCTTTAGACCACTCGGGGGCTTCTGGGGGTGGGGGTAATGTCAGTCCAATTTGGTATGAATTCATTCGTATTGGATGTCGGTCAAACTTGGTCTGAATTCTTTCTTATTGGATGTCACTCAAATTTGGTATGAATTCATTCTTACTGGATGTCATTCAAACTTGGTATGAATTCGTTCACACTGATGTCAGTCAAATTTGGTATGAAACTGGAATACAGCAGCTTTGCTCCAAATTCGAGAATTACATCATTCTTGGAGAATTCAACATTGACCCCCATAATGCCCCGCTGACATGTCTTCTGATGTTAATCTCTAAGATAGAAAGGTAGAATCCCACCTATGTTCATGGAAGAACACTTGACTTCGTTATAACTTCCTTCTTAGATGTCTCGGCTAAGGTCTTTGCACGCCCTTAAACAGATCATGTTGTCTAGACGAGTGTGCCATATTGCAGCACTCACGTTGTCTGGAGAGGTGTGCCATACTGCATCACTCACGTTTAAGTATGTTCTCATGTACTCCATGTTAGTCCCTTAAGTCCATCTGTTTGTTACGGTTTATGTTCTATAAAGATTACACTGATACAGCATGTGGTTAGTTTCAGTATATACAAATACCGCCTCAATGCGCACAGGCTTGTCATTTTTGTTTATAATGAAAACACTACAATATTTTTTGTAAAGAAAGTGTTCTTTAATTTTCGTTTCCAACTTGAAATAAGACGTACGCCAACTTCTTGAATCAATACCTGGAAGTCCGCAAATTTCACTGCATATGTATGTTTCAGCTACAGTTTTCTATGAACTCTTTATTTTCCGTAACGGAAATCGATGATAACGTTCGAGTTTTAGTACATGGAACTGTCCACCAGTCTAAGCCTGGAAGTCAATAGCGACAGACATCGATTAGGTTCAAATCGTCCAATACTTGACGCAGTCATAATGTAATGTCCAGACCCTGACAGGCAAGCAATGCTCCTGCCTTTTTATCGTTACGCACACTACAGTCGCTGTGAAAATGTAACCAAGTGCTCACTTTTTATTAAAATGGTACACCTGCTGAGTGTGAATTATAATAATACAAATAAAACCTAATTTTCTCAGCTTAATGGACAATTTTGTTTAAAAATAAGTCAGTAAGTAATCGATCTCACTATAGTAATGGTTATAGTTCGAAATAAACAATATTGGGACAAAACCAAGTAAATGGATTGGGGTCGCTAACAAGTGTTTCTGTGTTATTGGTTTCATGATCTAATAGTTGTTCAAAGTAATTGTATTGTTTGTTTTTTTTCGACCAATGGAGTTAAAAATTTAAATCTAATGCAAATTTGCATGCCACTGAAAACTTGTAATAAACTACATTTCAGGGACATTTCACAAACTGCACGTATAGTTTTATACGTTGTATAAACTTTGAAATTTGTACAACGTTGGAGTTTTAATATTTTTATTTTTTTTAAAAATGAAGCCCCCGTACCGTCTGTACTCGCTTATAAGCCGATCTTTGGGGAAACAGTACAGACCCTGATCTATCTTCGCATTAGAGTCTAGGAGATCGGAGTTTATTTTGCTTATTCTATTGATTACAAACAAAATCAGAGACCCTGAAGATCTTGGTAGATGCCGTTTGCAGTTGATCTGACCTATGCGCGAACACAAATAGTTGCAGTTCTAATTTTTTAAAACATTTTTTTTTTTTTTTTAAATCAGCTTAATTTCGAAATTATCGGTAAATAATTTCTCCTTGCTCTTTGTTATTTAAAAATAACGCATTGTTCAATGAGATTGATTGTTTTCTGTGAAATAAAGATTGTGTTTCTTTTGTGAACATGCCATTGTGTTTGTCGTAAATTGGAAGGCTGAATTTTACCAGTACAAAGTCGGCGGCTCATGTGAATGGATCTCATAAACATTTCCCGTGTTTATTTTTTGATGGCTTTTGTAGCCATCTCCGATGGTGGAGGTAGTTTAGAAACGAATTCTTTCTAATTTTTGAATGGAAACTATTTAATAAAGTTATGTATAAATTCTTCGGTAATACATTTTTAAATAAAATCTCCTTGGGTGTGAAAATCGAGCAGTCCCCCCCCCCCCCGTTCTTCCTTCACCAGTTATACTAGCCACCATGCATAGCCTATCGAGTGCTCAAAAAATGGCGTTAAACCCACAACAACAGTTCCCTAACGAGAGAGCTGAAAGAATGACCAGGTTCATGACCTTATAGTTTTCTCACATTTTATAAAGTGTAAATGAAGTAATGTTTTGTTTTGCTTTTTTTGGATACTTTTTTTGTTTACTAATTTTGTAGCTAGCAGCTACAAAATAGACTGCTTTCCTGTCCCAAAACTTTATCTGAACTGTCCTAAAAATAAAGGTACAATGTCAGACAACGTGTATGTAAGCAGAGTTTGAAACTGATAAGGTGATAAGGTCAAATGAAGGTCAGTTACACTATTTTTCAGTACAGCGGTTCTCACGATTTGAAAGATTGAACCTGATGTTAAAATTCATAAATTCGATACACTGCAGTGTAGCAATAAGTTCTGTATTCGGATTTCACCACAAATTTGCATAGCGATCTTTTACTTAAATCTAATTTCTATCTCAAATAACTGTATAGTTTATATCTATCTTGAAATTATGAATTCGCTGCACTGAACCACTTTCATGAATATATGCCGTTTTCACAAAGCACCAAATCGTTGAAGGTAGATTTCATACATGATATGGAATTTATGAATATATGGACTGCACTTTCAGGAAACCGCTGTACTTCAACAATGGAAAATGAATTTGATCGAGTCTAATTTATTTCACGCCGCTGTACAAAATGGACTTCACTGCAAGCGGATACAGACCTTATGATTTAAACCAGCATTAAACGATAAAATATCAGCTGAACTGATAGAATATAACGTTGAATGTGCATATTCTGCTGTGTAAGAACGTGCGAATAAGCGCCGAGTTTCTAAAATCTGAATACATGCAAATAAGCTTCTTAGTTCTCTTTCACTGAAACTAACATTTCAAAATTTATTCCAAATAGTTTTCAGATCTACTAATGACCCATAATCGTCCAAATGTAAAACTGATGCTAATTCAGCGTTTTAAATACAGCCAGGAGTGCTGCATTGGTCATGGTAAGGTAAACGTACAAATTGACTCTATTTATGGACAAGACTTTAATGTCATGTACTCTTCATATGTAAGGTAGATATAGAAAGATATTAACTGTGACGTCATAAGGGCTGTCATATGTAATTATCATGTAAATTCGCTCAAAGAACTCCATTTGGTACTGTTTTGTGAAAGTTTTGAATTTAACAAAATTTGGTGTTGAGAAACCATTTTTCACTTCTTAATTGAATCCTGGATATAACATGCTTCCAGTTACACAGTGTAGGATTTTTGTGATGAGGAAACTTGCCTTTAGTTGCCTTACTCTGTGAAGATGGGGTGACTTTACATTCATTATATGGAAATGTACCGAATGACCTTGTGTACTTGAATCAGCTTATGAATTATAACAAAATTTTTCAACTTGGTTTTAAAGTTATTTACTAATTTTGGTCTGCAAGAGTTTCAACAGCACCGAAAACTTTAATATATGAGATTTACTCCCTTTTTAACCAAAGTTAGTTATCAGTATCTTTACATATCTCTAAGGAATAATAAACACTCCCTTTATGTCAGCGGTTTTGTGGGCTGTATCAAAGTGACGTGGAGACCGCAACCTCTGTCAGACTGGGAAAGATATATCTTGATGACAGACATGATAATATGTTGATGCATGGGTTTGACCTGAAGCATTAATGAGGTTAGAGCGGTGACCCAAAGAAAGGCCAATAAATCAGACCCACACCTATGATAATACTGACTAGTGGGGCTGATATCGCCTATTCATTAAAACCTGCAAAAATCTGCTGCCACTCTTGTCTTTACACATCGGTGTATATTTTATACACTTATCAGTATTTTTCACGGCTGTTGAGCTACCGTCGACTGAAGGGTTCTTTTGGCGACATGTGCATACTATTTCCGGATCGAATCCTATGCTTGACGACTTGTAAATCCACGCAAAATAGCACAACCCTCTGTCCTGTGGCCATTTGAATTTCCCGCTAGATACGTCTGTTACTAAAGATCGGTAAGTGTCTACACCGTACGCGGATGTGTTTCGGAAAGATTTGCATGCAGCATAATTGCACATTTTAACAAACAGGTGACATCATACCAACATATCATCCATCAATATCAGTATAAAATTGGGGATCTGATTTATCGGACTAACCCAAAAGGTACATGTCTAACTAGGGGTCTAGAGATCAAGGACGATTGGTACGAGCAGAGAAGAATTATATTATGAGTAGATCCCGTTCTAGTTCCGGAGCCTATTTGAGATCCCGGGCAACTAGCATGAGCTGAGATTGTTTGATCCAACACATAGGTCCGATAGGTTGGTTCCTAAACAATCAAGTGTAAAAGTTTTAGGTACAGATTGCGACCCTGCGAGTAGGCCCGGTCGGTAATCTGGGGCTCTTGGGTCACTAACAAATGTGGTGCATTTACCTAGAGTGATCCCACGGGATAGGTCCATGCAAGGTGCTGGAGCCTAGGGATCACATCAGAAAGGTGGAACCTTAGCCTAGTGCATTAATACATTGTAATTACGATTAGAGACAATTAGATTTTATGGTGTGACGTAAATAATAGTGTTCAACTGCCACTAGATTTTTCCCAAAAAAGTTTCAAAAAATAAATGCTTAACAGAAAATTATTGTCATCATCAATCATCCTTTCTTTATTCATACTTTTTCCATTCCTGTTTATTCCCCTATTCCCCTTTTATTCTTAAATTCATCTACATTCCTTCGTCTTTTCTTCCATCCCCTAACTGTCATCTTTGTTAGTTTGTTTGTCCTCCAATTCCCTCCTTCATTCATTCTCTTTTTCTTGTCTTCTAGTTTTTCTTCGTTCGTTCCTTCATTCTGACATACGTTTCGTTATCTCCTTCTTTTCTGCATACCTTCCCGCGTCATTACATCATATCACGCTTCATTATATCATCGCAGCATTTTATCATAGGAGAATATATCTTCTTTCCGAACACATTCTTCGGACAATATAAAAAAATTGGATATGACTACAGATGTAGACATGTTCTTGTGAACTTTACGTGATTTCTCTTCACACAACAGACTATACACGGCGGCCAGTTCAACTGCTGGAGGAAAACCCCAGGAAAAGCCCGGTAAAAACCACTGACCCACGGGAAGCTACTGGCAAGCTTTCTCATATACCCACATTGGCCGAGTCCGATATCTGAACCCACTCGGACAGAGGCATGGGCGCCAGCAGAATTATTTGGCGGGGTGGGGTGGATGGGACAAACATGTAGTGGTCAGCTATTAAGTTTTACGGACATAGGCCAAAACATGTTTAGACATTAAATCCGGGCACCGATGGACAGTGGTTAGATGGCAGTGATCGGTAAAGGCAAACGCTTTTGATCACCAGGGGCCCCGGATGTAGATCAGTTATGACGTAGACTTCTGTAGAATCATCAAGTTCTATATTGCTTATTAGGTATTCACCGTGGTCAATTAACTATATGCAGTACACATCAAACTTTATGTTCAAATCAGCAAAGAGGAAAATTATATATTGTAAGGAATTTAAACTGCATTTTGAACGGTAATTACCCATAGGTACAAATATTTATTCAAATGGCAGCGGAACAATCTTCGACTGCCTTGATATATTCTTGAAATGGACACTTAGCTCAAAATTTATTTTGTTTGAAATAATATCCAAAAATGTGGACCCCAAAATATCCTTTAGCATCGTTTCGAAGGGAGCGTGGGGTGTAAACAAGTATTCGAGGGGTCTATGGGATTAAATTCCCCGGGAGAACCTAGGGGATAAGCTTCTGCACTTTAAGTGTTTTCATGAGATAATTGTAACCATTTAACTGTAAGAAACCATACCCGTTGAAACAATCGTGATGCCTCACGCTCATTGTTTGGGAAGACGGGGCTGACTCCGCTCCACCCCAGCCCTCTTCCGGATCCGCCCCTGAATGTGTTAAAAATGTTAAAACCAACCAACCAACTAAAGAATCATCGCGTTTTCTCGCATGACCAAAATAAATAATTAATTGTCCGAACACATAATGGGGTTTATTTGGCTTAGGATATTCTTTCGAGCCTGATATATTCTTTTTACCTCAATTTAATTAATTTGTTTCAAGTAATATAATGAAATTAACAGTAAACTATTTGAGAGCCGGATTTTTTGCAAAAAGTCCGGCCACTCGTCATCGCCTCGAAAGTTAAATGCTTGTTTTCTAAATTAACATTTTATTATGAACCTTAAAAACGCGAACTTCTTTCTGTTTCGAAAAATATAAAATTTCAATAAAATTTCAGATTTTACTGGTAGGCCTATACTGAAGAAGGATTAAACTCAAAACTGTTTGTGCAAGATGGGTCCCACAATTGCTGACAGCTGATCGCATACAGACTCGGTTTGAAATCGCCAAGCATCTAATCGCCAGATATGAAAAGATTGACCTGAGATGATTGAATAAGATTGTCACATGTGATAACACATGAATTTGCTTACTGAATTCAACTCCAGAAAAGATAATAATATTAAAGTATGGATCGGAGAAGACGAGCTGAGACCACAAATTCCACGACATAGTCGAACTGTTATTAAAACATAGTCGAACTGTTATTAGAGTTTTATATGCATTATCGTTCGATGCAAAGGTCCGATCGTTCACATACCTGTGCCTGACTCTTTTATTTTCACTAGACATTTTTATGTTTCCAAAGTTTTGCCGAAAGTTGTGGAACACTACCTAACCACCCACCTACGCACCGGTACCTGAGGTATCCTTGTCTCCCATGACAACGCACCAGCGCATAAATCTACCGTCGTGAATGGTGCAAACATTTGCAGAATAATCACGGTACATTCTTTAGTAGTGCATTTTGTTGGGGTCAGCGCAGAGTGACATGTATACATTAAGTTTGATGTATTGGCTAGGATCGCTATAGCTTGGCAACTTGTAATAATTAGTATAGTCTGTTTGGGGCATGACCTAAGTTTTAAATAGGGGCTCACTTGTTTAACGGTTCGAGCCAGCGAAGAATGTAATGGTAACAAGAACGGAGACAAACCTGAGAAGACTTTCAGGAAATTGTGGTCCATTTGAAACAGGTGTCGTAAAATGATATTTTCCAGAATAGTTATTAATAAAGGCGGAATACGGGGAATTATTCTGCCTTCGTTGGGAATGATAAAGATTGTTGGCGGGTGAAGTAGTATTCCTGATTGGCTAAGCTAAACGAGCGTGTGTGTTCCCAGACGGAATTCTGAGGTTTTAAAATAGTCCCATCGTAGAACTACATAGTCCATGTTGTTCTGCCGAGGGGGAAAGCCTGAGGGGCTCCGAGATCATTAGAGAGCACTCTTCTCGTTAAATAAATCGTCTTAATGACGTGTATCGGAAAGAGAGGGACACAGGAGGTATTCGACTTCATAGGGAAGTGCGAATCTCGAATAAAGCACAAAGGTTAGTCTCAATTACATAACGATGTGTTCACTGATGCAAGTTAGAAACTATTAATGAATTTAGTCATTTTAAATTCATACTTCAGTTTCTCTCAAGTTCAGAAATAATAAGTGCATGTATTATGATTCAAGTTTGTAAGATGCCATACCATTTTTCGTTGATATAAATGAGTTCAGATTTAGAGGGTTGGTATGTAATAGGAATCAAGTATTATAAGATTTTGTGTATTTCGTCTGACGTAAATTGGGTGGATGTGTGAACTATCTGTCTTATATGATTTGCATCATTTATGCTGATTGATTTTTCTGTCTGAAATTCTGTGTCAATGAATCGCTAATTAGCAAAGTAACATAGTTAGGACAAGGAGTGAAGTCCATTAATTCATGTGTAGTTAAGTTGAGAATTCTCTTCAACAGAGAATCGAGTTAACGTGTGGAATAGTTCAGCTGGTAAATTTATAGCCACAGCAGGGTGTATTGGTTTATCTAGAGAGGACTAAATATGTCATGGTACTCAGTTAAGAATTTGGTAAGCGCTAACAAGGCATTGGCTTATGACAGTATGTTGTTTGTGTATTAAGTGCGAATTACCAACGCTAGTACTGCTGAATTCGATAGACGATATCTGACGAAAAGTGTGGGAATATTTGATCCCAGGTGAAAGAAAATCCTGACGTGTTAAGTTTGGGTGTTATCTTTTGTATTTAAAGGAAATAGCTCTATACACTCCTGACTGCACAGCGGGAAAGAGAGCGCAGTCCGCAACCAATAATTGGATCACCCGAAGAGACTACAATCGAGCGAAACAGTGATTTGGAAAGGAACGGAAGCACCAGGTGATGCTGTCATGCCGGCAATCTGAGTTCGGTCAGTCACACGATCATATGATAAAAAAAGTTCTATCAGTAACAGAACGGCTAAATGAATTTGACATAATTTTTTAAAACTATTACTGACAGAAAGCGACTCATTCACATGCCATTTTTTGTTTACGTAACTGACTAAATTGTTGTATTTTACATACGGGAGCTCGTGTTGTTCTATTCTATATCTCTGCTCATTTCACTGGTATTCCATCCCTTCATTTAATATTTTATTTATTAATTACTTCCAGGCAATAACACTGATCGATCATCTCACAGATAACGATAACCAAACACCTTAAGGGGTGGGGAAGATATCTCTCGTCCTACACATTTCCAGTCACAGACAGACTTCCTGAAGGAGCACAGCATCCAAACACTGTCACATGCTCATTACAGCTCTGATTTAGAACTGTCTGGCTAATCACGTTAACAAAGAAACACGGAGTAAGCGGACGATTTTAAAGCGGCCTGAAGTGCTATTTTCCAATATATGAATAACATACTAAACAGTGAATAAAAATGACATTTAATAACTGGATAATCAGACTTTGAAAGAGTGTAGAGATGCACGGGCAGAACTTTGAATGATTGCACTGACATACTGTTCACTAATAAACAAATTTGTTGTACAGCACATTAATATTCAGAACCTTTTAAATACCCCATACGCAAATATACGCACAAATATGCACGACAACCGGATATTATGAAAAGGAGGTCGCGACAGAGTGGGGTAAGTAACAGACATTTGGTCAAGTCCTTATGAACATAATGAAAACAGAGCAACAAACTTAACTCTGCTATTAATTCAACTCAAATACAAAAGTTTGAAAACCAATTATCAATTATCTTTTATGGTAAGTATTACTCTAAACAACTGATGCAAAATATAAACGTTTTGTCTGTTCAAAAATTTATACACGATCTACAAGATTTTAACAATCTACTCTCTCTCTCTCCTTTTCATGTTGTGTTTCATTTAGGGACGGACGTTTGAAATTAGTTCTAAATTAATACATTTCTGTACTTCAGAAAAATTTTAAATCACAATTAATCACTTTTGAGTACAAGAACTGATAATTAAAATTACCTTTATTAGAGCGTGCTTTACGATTATTTTCTTATCATATCTGTACTGATTCCGATTATTTATCATATCTGTACTGATTCCGATTATTTGCTTATCATATCTGTACTGATTCCAATTATTTGCATATCATATCTGTACTGATTCCATTTATTTGCTTATCATAGCTGTACTGATTCTGATTATTTGCTTATCATATCTGTACTGATTCCATTTATTTGCATATCGTATCTGTACTGATTCCATTTATTTGCTTATCATATCTGTACTGATTCCGATTATTTGCTTATCATATCTCTACTGATTCCAATTATTTGTTTATCATGTCTGTACTGATTCCGATTATTTGTTTATCATATCTCTACTGATTCCGATTATTTGTTCATTATATCTCTACTAGTTACGATTATTTGTTTATCATACCGGTACTGATTCCGATTATTTGTTCATTATATCTCTACTAGTTACGATTACTTCCAAGTTTAGAACTAAGAAACTAGTAGCTAAGCTTGAAAATCTTGCTCGGGTAATAAAAACGAAACTGTCATCACAAACGAGCCTTTGGTAAACTTGTCTCAAGTTTATGTAGAAAGTCATGTAGTACCTGTACGTAATCGTTCCTATGATGCAAAATATTCGCTGCATGTACTGATTTATCCCATCCTTTAGCAGTTACCTGTATCCCCATCTTTTTCCAATTCTCTATCATCTTTTCAAGCCCTTCCCAATCTGACATAGGATCATTACGACAGTAAAACATCAGCGTCATGACCGGAAGTGGACGCGTCTTGAACAATTCAACATGTCTGACGAAGAAGGGAATCGTCCAAGGATACGATATTCCGTAAAACAAAACCATCATCCATGGTATCACAGCTCTTGCAATTCTATTCTGTGTCAAGCCATTAGCAATGCCATTAGACATTCGCTGAAAAGAACCAAATGTTAAGCTATCAAAAACTATTGCATAAATTCTTCTCCTAACTCCGTCAAATGTCTGCGGACGTTCATACATAACATTCAGAAGTACTGTGTACATGTAAGCACCAATAGAAAATGCATGGATAAGAAGTCTGTCATAAATGCTACCGTATAACAAAAGGTAATTTAGAAGATTATCAACAACTTTTTCACAATTTCTAGGCCAGAGAAAGTACTTGGCATAACCAGGTATGAACAGAACGTCATATCCTTTACTGTGATAGAGTTCGCAGTATTTATCTACTGCAGCTGACGAAGCTCCATACCATCCAAACAAGAGGACTAATGTAGACTTCCGGTTTTCGTCATGTGCATTCACTGACTTCATCACCTCTCGTAGAATAAAATCACCACTTCTCACGTTCCTTATCTTCAGGAATGCGTCTCTGTTATTCATGTCTGAGAAACCCTGAAATGGAATGTCTTAAATGTATTTTTTTTAAAAAAAAACACCAAAAACCCCAACAAACCAGCATAGTACTGAATATAACGAATGAGATATCGTCCGTAACTACAATAAAGGGATTTAATGAGGAGAACAGTAACGGTTAAACAGTCAATGCGTAAGGCTAACCACTTTTAGCGTCATTTTCTGTTTAACTACATTACGCTTGATAAGACTGTACGTGAATACAAAACAGAAAGCACCGGGGGATGCTTTACGCCCTCGAGTATCACATGCTGTTTTGTGTTTGTTGATAATTTCTTAAACGTTACCACAGTGACAACATAGATTTCGCAAAGATAATCCTTACCGGTACTTTGAGTCCTCAGTTCAGAAGAAAATCCATATTTACAATTCTTTTTTAACCGATGCTATTTTGGAACCAAGGTCAGCAGTAGATGAAGACATACGGAAGCAAGGTCGGGTTGTCAGTGTAATCTTCATTGTGAAATATATACGCAGTTTTAGCTAATCTTTCTAAATTATTCTGTATGAATGGAAATCTAATTATATTCTCCTGTTGCAACAAAATGTTGCTGTCCTGTTCATACACGTTCCATTCAATTACTGATGACTCAAAAACGATGATAAGACAATTGATTTAGCTTACACATTTAAATACTTGCCTCTAATGTGTATACCTTCATATTGTTAAAACAACCTGTTTTATAGACATGTTTTTGTTTTTTTTTTAAATCTGGAGTTTATATATGGAAATATCATAGACATAATTTTTCAAACTCATATGGAGTTCATATTGAAATTTCATAGACATGGTTTTTTAAAATGTCAAAATTTAACATTGTCCTGGATATCGGTTGTCACCAATCCTAATCAACTTAATCCAATTCCTGATACATGTATAATAATAGTTAAAACAAAAGGGTAGTCTTCCACATTCTCGTCGCAGTAGAAGAGAGTACGTATGAAGGTTTAGAAGTCTGCTGCAGAACCTATCATGTACCTTTTTCAATTGTATGTGAATATTCCAATCTGATTAAAATCAGATCTCCGCTGTTATACATGAAGATCTGACAGCGACCGCTTAGGGGTCATGTTATGGTAACTTACGCTATTACTATAATCGCTAATTTTATCAACCAATCAAACGAAGTCTTTTATCTTCGCGATTGAAAACAGAGCACTGTGAATGAAGAGCATGAATGTGTACCGAACGATATGATTCACTTTCAGATTTTTTAAAGCTGCATTTCCATTGGTTAATTCAAAGGTCACCAGAACATGACCCTTACGCGGTCGTCGTCAGATCTTCACGTAAGACAGCGGAGATACGATTTTAATCAGATTGGTGAATATTCATACTCTCAAATTTTCAGCGGCATGGGCTAACACAGGTGTGATCACAGAATCAAAGAATTTAAAAATTTATGTCACAGAAAATTTGCCAAACTTATTTTGAATAATACTCAAGGAATGTACAGACTTGTTTGCTTGAATTGCGAGTTTCTGTTTTGTCCATTTAAGTTTAGTTGTGAAATATAATCCCACGTATTTATATCCAGATACGGTTTGGATTTGTTTACCCTTATAATACCATCATGTGTGTGTGTGTGTGTGTGTGTGTGTGTGTGTGTGTGTGTGTGTGTGATATTTGGATATTTAACGTAGCTTTTAACAATTTTTCAGTCATACCGCTACGATGTCTGCAGTGTGGCAGTTTATAGTGATGTCTAGCACAGGGGCATCATGCCACAGACATGTAGCATCATGTCCAACCCCGTCACGTTATCCTGACACCAGGCCGACCAGTCCTAACACTAACCTCTTAATGCTGAGCGCCTAGCGAGGCAGCTGTTAGTACCATTTTTACAAGTCTTTCGTATGACTCGGCAGAGGTTCGAACTCGCGACCTAACGCATGCGAGGCGGACTAACCATGAGACCACAGGAACAGTTACCACCATTCGTTACCGTTAAGAAATTTTCTGATTTTGAATACTATAACTTTAGTTTGATCTAAATTAACACTCATTCCACTATTTTCTGAAAATATCTCTACAATATTAATTCGCCTCTGTTGTTGTTGTTGTTGTTGTTGTTGTAGGGTTTAACGCCATTTTTCAGCACAAGATAGGCTATACATGGTGGCCAGTATAACAGGTGAAGGAAGAACCCTGGAAACCCCCGGGAAGAACCACCGACCCACGAGAAGCTACTGGCAAGCTTTCTCACGTACCCACGTTAGCCGAGCCTGAGACTCGAACCCAGGCAGACAGAGGTCAGATGGCCGTGATCCGGAACGGTGAGCGCTTTAGACCACTCGGCCACTCGGGGCCCCCAATTCGCCTTTGTAAAGAACCGACTGTATCAGTACAGTCTGCAACGTCATCAGCATTCAAAAGCGCAATAATGTCAGATATTTCTTGTGTAATAAAAGAAAAAGATACCATTATGGCAATTTTGCCAGAGGTCTCATACTAAATCATTTAAAAATAGATTGAACAGAAGAGGGTTTAATTCGCTGCCTTTGTTACGGAATTGTTTATTGTTAATGAATATTTGGAATAGAATGTACTTGGGTTTCGTTTCGGTGTACAGCCTTGCCTGAGGGTGGTTTATCGTTGGCCTACTTGTGATAGTTCGTTTCTTTGATCACGGAAAAACACTCTCTCTCTCTCTCTCTCTCTCTCTCTCTCTCTCTCACACACACACACACACACACACACACACACACACACCCCATCAAAACCACCACCACCAACAACAACAAAACAACACGTATGTACATTCTTTTGCTATTTGTGTTTATGGACATTTACCCTTATCCACACGGGGCCCCGAGTGGCCTAGTGGTCTAAAGCGCTCTCTGTTACTGATCACTGCCATCTCACCTCTGTCTGCGTGGGTTCGAGTCTAAGATTCGGCGAATGTGGATATGTGAGAAAGCTTGCCAGTAGCTTCTCGTGGGTCGGTGGTTCTTTCCGGGGATTTCCCGGTTTCTTCCTCCACCATTAATACTGGTCGCCATCTATAGCCTATCGTGTGCTGAAAATGGCGTTAAGCCCCACAACAACAACAACAACCCTTATCCACACTGATACCAATATCATGGAATCATGGAATGCACATGGAAATTAAAAGGTGCATGTAAATGGTTGAGTGAGCGGGGACAATGGATTCATTAAAACATAACTCACAGCTAACTCGATAGTGTCGAGTCATATGTTAGCTTTGACCCAGTTCTATATTCGTTGATTTTCTATCTTACGTACACGTCTCATAGTTATTAAATATATACATGTATGTAACTCTGGAAATAACAACGAATAGCCATCACGTGATTGTAAAATACGGTGCGGAACAAATGATTATTCACATCTATGTCTAGTTCTTCTAGGTAAGAATGTTCCATTGTTTGTGGGCCATCCACTTCATTGTTGCTGCGTGGAGTGAGGGAGAGGACTGTAATATTTCTCAAACTATCCGGTCCCGAAATAGCTTGAAAAAATATACTCGATGATTTGTGTAAACAACGAAAACAAAAGCTAATAGAGCCATTATATTAGTTAGAAATAATAAATTATTTGGATAAAATAAGAAAATGTCCTCCTTGTAACGAACTCCCCAACTGCCGAAAAATAACACGGTCGGTCCTTTACCTATAGGGGGTTTGTTTTGCTGATGTGACCTTGTCCGTTCACGGTCGGAAAGGTAAGAGCATTGACCTGTGGGATAAAGTCCAGGTATCAACAGGATTCTTTGTTTCATCTACTACAATACTGCTTACCACTGTCGTCATATTGTTATTATTATAGGTTTAACGCCATTTTTCAGCACAAGATAGGTTATACATGGCCGGCCAGTATAAATGGTGGAGGAAGAACCCGAGAAAACCCCGGAAAAAAATCACCGACTCACAAGAAGCTACTGGCAAGCTTTCTCACGTACCCACATTGGCCGAACCCGACACTCGAACCCACGCAGACAGAGGTGAGATGGCAGTGATCCGTAACGGTTAGCGCTTTAGACCACTAGGCCACTAGCCTCCTCCCCCCACCCACCCACCTATTGTCGCCATAAATAATATCGACTGGCATTATTGTAAAAGTGGCATAAATTGAATACATGTGTTAATTATCATACCACTAAGTTAATGATAAGAGCTTGTCGAGATATGGATAAATACATATAGTTTGAAAATTACATTGTTCATATTATGTACATACTTTATTATTATTGTTATTATTATTACGCTGCAACATGGAATTTCTCCTTACCTAAAGCTGTGTTCCACGATGATTATGCATAGCTTTTTCTCTGAGTCAGAATCATGAATATGCAGTTACTTCTTATACTGTGTTAGAAAACTATAGAAGTCACATATGGAACTTTCAGGGAGCAATGTACAAAATGTAGAACGTTGACCTTTACGTTAAAGATAAAACCACCTCTTGCAAAATGTCGTCAGCTTAACATGCTATAAATATAACCAACTATTACGGAATGCTTGTTAGTACACTTATGACGAGACATTGAGACAACAAGTGGAAACGCAACACGATCTTTAGGCTTGCGTAATTGGCCTTTTCACGTAATTAGAACCACATAATGCTCAACATTCGAGAAATTAATCGGAAAGTGGATTTAACTACACTATTTCTCACTACTGTTAAGTTGTCAGATCGCCTAATGTGTTATGGCCCAAACGTCTTCTCATATACGCTTGGTCTGGTTTACAATGACGGTGACAACAGATCAATGGCGTGTCAGTAAAGACCTCATTGTTGGGTTAGAAGTGTAGGGTATTGGATGACTCAATACCTGAATGAGTACACATGGTACTAATTATAGGGGAAAAAACAGTCGAGAAATGGTTAGTAATGAAAATTATAATTTTATTAAAAGCAAACTCTGTCTGTAAATGAAAAAAGAGACAAAATGCTATTGACGCAAATTTAGTATAAAAAACGTATGCTATGTACCATAGCAGGTCGTACGATTCCCAATATCTAATGATGCATAACATCACAATATTGCACACATAAATAAATACAGTCTAAAACGACTAGATTATGAACCACATTTCATACAAAATAATGAAGCATGAAAGGAGAAAGCATAACAGTCATCTAGTTCCGAACTAAGCCTGTTTAAATCAAAGTAAATCATTCATATCACGTGAAGCAAATTTAAACACGACCAGGACCGGAAAAATCTGGTTAGTGGGTGTCAACGTACACATACATACATACATACATACATACATACATACATACTCTCAATAGCCGAGCACTCCCCATCCTCCTTGATTTTGATTTTGAATGTCAAACAGATTTGGTACCTTTTGATAGTTTGTTGGATTTATTTGATGCAAGTACGTATTTTATTTGCAATAAGCAAATTTTGTGTCATTTGCACGTTTGTTGCTGTTATTCGTGTGGATTAACGTTTGGAATAGTTTATCTTAATTGGAATAGTCTATTTTATTATATAGAACTGCTAAATAATACTGGTTTAGTAAAAGGTCTGAACTGAATTGACAGTAATACATTTTACACTATTTATTCCACGACTTTCCCCTTCCAACGCTAATCGGTCTAGTCTAGAGAATGCTAGTCTCCAACGTATTAAGCTTAATTCTAGTTGTATTTCATGTTATTATTGCTTGCAATGGTGCAACATTTTGTAGAGATACTCTTGGAGTACATTCTGTCGTGGTCAGCGTGACACGTAACCATTAAGGCTGACATATGGGCTAGGTTCACAATAACTTGGCAGCTCATATTAGTTAACCTCTTTTATTTTGAGGCATAAATGAATTTTAATTAGAGTCCGTTCGATAACGGTCCGATATGTGTCAATGTAGGGTTAGGTGTAGGCAATGACAGAGTTGAGACAAGCCAAAGCAAGAAATTTGAGAAAACGAGGGCCATTTGAAACGGGTGTCATACATTGGTATTTTCTAGAATAGCCGTTAATAAAGGCAGACTAGAGAGGATTATTTTAACTTCGATAGGTGTATTACAATTTTTGGTGATTGGCTAAGCTAAACGAGTGTGTGTGTGTGTGTGTGTGTGTGTGTGTGTGTGTGTGTGTGTGTGTGTGTGTGTGTTTTCCCAGACGAAATTCAAGGTTTTAAAGTAATCTCCCACTTCAAGTTAATCTGCTGGTAGGGAAGTCTGAGGGGCTCCGAGATCAGGATAGAGTGAGTTACGACATTATTATTCCAAAATGACACCCACAACCCCACATAAAAAACACGCAAACAAACCAGAAACAAAAGTTCTTCGAAGAACGTTTATTCTCGTAGACGATTTAGTATCCAGGCATCAACAATAACTCTTATTTTCTGTCCTTAATTCTTTTCAACTACATGGCATAGAAAGCATCTCATATATTCTTGAAAAACTCCAATATACCACATTTG